>ML797300.1:305216-336820 GCA_009831015.1 Picea engelmannii | reverse complement strand
CCCCCCCCACTACCTCTCTAGCTACCTTACATTCCATCCCCCTTATGAAAAGAGTTGTCCTCAATGCTTAATGTACAACCATATACTAGGGTCCCATGGATAATTGTGGACCATAATGCTGAAGAAAACTGAAAAACCAAGGTCCCATGTACAAAGGAAATCCACCATGTTGAAGTAGTCCAACCACCATTGTAAACCTGGGTCCCATGTCCAAGTGCTCATGTGAACTCCCCGTGGAAGATTTTGGAACCCAATAACCAACTCCAAATGATGCTCCAAATACTCACACGTGTAATGTGGATCCAAATAACAATATCCATCCACATAGTGGAAAAGGGTCGTAGCAGAATCTGGAAGAAATAATACCATTGTAGAATATGCAGGATGGACATTGGTAATAATCATTGGCTCTCGATTTGTCACATTAATTCTCTCTACAGAAGGTGAATTAGAGTCATTGAATAAAATATGAAAGTGGTTGTCATCCTAGAAATGACAACTATCCATATACCAATCATCACAATTGGCCTCAAAAATCATACCAAGCATATATTTCTTGATTATATTCATCCCTGAGGCCCTCCATAAGAAATCTCTCCTGCATGTTATTCAATGAATCTTGAATACTACGAAAACTATCATTGAGGCCATGTGTGAGGATTTTTGTGAGGCCATGTGTGAGGTTGTTTGTGAGGCTATGTACAAATGCATCCAATCTGTGAAACAATTGAGCTTTGAATGATTCAAGAATTTCTTTTAGGGTTTGAGAGGAAATTGCCATATGAGCACCCTATGAACTCTTCTGTCCTACAACAGTCATGAAAAAAACCAAAAAATAGACCCAATAAGTTTCAACAGAAAATTTAGATTTAACCCTTTTAATAAATTCCACGTCCTATGTGAAATGCATGTGCTATGTCTTCGATAAGTTTGAACAGTTTGTAAAAATAGGGGTTTTTCCATTGACAAGTTTTTTTGTAAGAGATAACTTAAGAGATATGGTACCGACACTAATGGTGGGACCCTATTGATGTGAGGGTACCCATTAGGACTACTCGAACCTCCTCTTCTCGGTCTGAGATGTTTGTTTGGATGGAAAGCAACAAGGAAAGTAATGCCAGACTCCAAGCATGAGTTAAGTGTCGTTCAGCTTCAAACTGTTCTCAATATTCATTGTTCTATTGAACGATTTTCATTCCTTTAAATTTTTATACTATACTAATGTTTTATACTGATAAAAATTGCAGGGATGTCGACCATATCAAGTTCCCATATGATGGTTCTTATCCCTTGTTCTAAATGGTATTCAGGTTCCCTGTACAACGCCTCTCAGAATTTATCTTTCTGGGTACTAGAAATGAGAATCAATGCTCTATCTTCTTTTATTAAGGAGGGGAGTTTTTGTCATGATTTACGGTGTCGATTGGTTTAAGGGTATTTCTAATTGTTAGGTTGATGATCTACCATCAGAGGGGAACACCATGTTTGTGAGGGTTTGAACTGATATTATAAATACTTTTGAGGGTTTAACCCCAAATTTATTTTCTTGTGTAATATAATTGAAAGGAAAATAAATATCATGGTTAGTTGGTTTAAAATTACATCTAACAGTGTTGTCGTTACTCATATTACCTATTTATTTCCTGAGTTTCTATGGAGGTTTAAACAACTATTTGGTTTCCATTTGTATGTGAATATTGTTGGAATTGCGCTTGAAAAGGAAACCTATAGACCTAAAGGTAGGAAACCACTTGTAAATTTCTAGAACCCGTTTTAATTCAAAACTTTTAAAGGATCTTTCGACCACTGTACAAAGTCCTATACAATATTTATTCCTACCTTTATATTACATGCTATACACTCCTACTGGGATACATAAGTGTATATATCTATATATATATATATATATCTATATCTATATATATATATATATATATAATGATCACAATTTCTATCATACATGACCCTTTATTTGTTTTCGAATTAATAGGTATATACATAAAACCATAGTTTATACCATAACTCAATGAATAATTGTTTACAGAAATAAGTAAGTACCCTGCGAATACCCCATGTAAAAGAAATCTTAAATGCAAACTCGAATTACATAAACTTGTTTGAACGGTAGAATGCATGTATGATGGTAATTACCCTATAGGTATCTCCAGATGGTAATAATCTAGTTTGCAAAAGAATCATTTCCAGAATTTAACCATGCCAATTCCTTCCAGTATACAATTAAAAGGTAACTTCTAGTATTTGTTAAGATTCTAACTCAACCGTGAAATGTCACTCAACATTAGATTCATAAGGCACTCTGCCAGTTTTTATACTTCTTATATTCGAGACGATTTCACCTAGATTATTATATCTATACAAAATCTAATAGGTTTACTGCAACTGTGACTAAATCGTTCAAAAGAGATGGAAAATAATTCTATTCAGAATTAACATTTACATTACAACAAATATATGAATCATAGATAATGAAAAACAGTTCTATTCAAATTTAGAAACTTCATTAAATCAAAGATATGATTATTCATACAGGTAAGGAAAGGGTTACATATCTAAAACAATTCACGGAAAGATGAAGGGAACAACCACATTCCTCCCAACCGTAGAATAGGGCAGTCAAACCCTTTTTCCTATCCACCCCCTACCCTGACCATGAATCCATGAGGGAAAAATTGGAATTTGCTCTTTAGTAATGTTTTCCTCTGTCAATAATCTTCTCCTTGCCTCACACTTAGCTAGTAGTGTTCATCATAGCAAGTGACCAAAATTATTATTTACCAACATACTTGGCAACGTCCTACCTCCTCACATATGTTATTTATCTCGACCATATCTTTGCCTAGGTCTTTTCCCTCTCTTGGGAATTTTCGAATCTTTCTAAATCCATGATTTTTAGGGGATGCTAATGGCCAAATATCTGATTTTCCACTTGTAACAATCAGTCCAGAGGTAGTTCCAACATTTTCCCCACTCATGGAGTCATGGTCAATTGATTTTAACATGGTTGTTCAATTTGTCCTCCTGCAATCAATATAAAATATTATGTTTTTATACAAGTGTCATAGTCAAATAGATAGTTGGGTCAAATCAGATCTCTTCCCAACAGTCATAGTAATTAATTACAATTATTAAATTCGAGATTCATAATTGCCATAAAAGGAAAAAAAATTCCAAATTCGAATTTACTAAAAACAGAATAATTTTCCAAAAAAATTAAATTTCAAAAATACTTTATTTTTTCAAGGATGTCACACAAAGAAAGTTGATAGGCCTCTATCATGAATATTACACAGATATCACCCCTGGTATACTTTATACCAATTGATTTCCCCCACTTCATATCACAAAAGTAAAATATAAGACAAATGGTGAAAGGAAATTCATAATTAATTCCCCCATCTAGTGTGAAGACATGATGAAAGGAAATTCATAAAATGATTTCCCTCATCTCAGCATTTACCAGATAACATCACCGGGGTACTGAACATGATCGCTTGCAGTGAAGCAATATATAAGATATCTGTAAGGCTCTCATACATAAATTATACTACACTCTGGTAATTAGATTTTTCAAAACTGGAACCATAGCCCAAGTTTATGCAGGTCTCCCTGATTAAAATCATGGAATTTACTTCATTTTGATGAAAGCTAAAACCTATAGGACCTATTGAATTTCCTAATATTTTTTGGACTATCTTAAGAAGACCCGAATTCAATCTCGATAAAGGGAAAGTTACCGAATGGACTGTAGTTGAGTTTATAAAGCATGTCGATTTTTGAAAGTTTTCCAGAAATAAAGTTGAAACCTCAAAGTTCCCTCTATATCATCTTTCCAAACAGGTTTCATAGAAGCAAACTAATGATTCCATTTACCCAATACATGCACTTGGTTTGTTGTCCTTCTCGTCCCGCAAGGAGACAAAATCCCTAGTTGGTGCCTATGTTGGAGTCGCCCTTCTCTAAATAGGTGAAACGTTATACTTAATCCCAAAAATATAGATTTCAGGACTTCGTTTATTTCATGATTCTACCCACTAAAGTCGTAATATCCTGACACGTGAAATGGAAAAAACTTTTTAGTTGTAATCACCATTACTAAATGACTAAGCAGGGATTATCATCTTTTATTACCCCGTACTGTCTCTCTCGGGAGTTACACGTTGAGCACTTCTCAAACCTCTAACATGCGAAGTTGCGAAGTCGTTTTAAAGTTACGCAGGTTAATATCAAGAGTAAATCACTTTAAACCTTAGTTAATCATTATTGTGATTTCGCGACTCGACGATTGCTTCCCCAAAAAGAATTACCTTTGTAAATCCGATCCACAAAGTCACGGTATTCATTAATTAAGTGTGGATTAATTAAAGTCTTAAGTCAAATCACACACAATCAACTAAATCGCACCATCACGATTTCGAGGTTTTTGGGTTCAAAGGCTAGGAGAGAAATCATTCGATACGACGATCCCCGAAAAAGGGATTAGCCACTAAAGAGAAATTAATTAAAGGAACTAAACCAGATTAATTAACACCTTAAAAAACCTTTAACACACACAGTTTACGGATGAAGTTTTGAATATTTCTGCATTTTTCCATGTCACGAATCATCAAGCATTTATGACATTTATTTGAATTCCAGTGAGGTGATTGATAATAAGATCTTGTTTTGCTTATAAATCTTTCTATTAAATGATTTGACCATTCTGTCAGCAAGGACTCGCACGGGATTTAAATGATCAAGACACAGGGGTTTCTTTCAATAATTCAGTTTTCATTTCTATTGTGCGTAGAGCCATTTCACAAGGATAACTTCTGTCTGCATTTTCAATCTTTCCGACAGTGGATCTAGTTGCAAGGTTCTCTATCATGGCTGCACGAAAAGTGACCAAGGTAGTTGTCGAGAGTTCAGGTCAAGTTTCAGGTGTTGTTTCTGATACCTCTCCCTGAAGTATTAATTTTGTCAAAACATGGACGTACATTTCCAACATTCTCCAATCTGAGTCGATAGACTGTTCAGATGATTCCAGCAGTAACGAGAAGGATGAATTGTCCACCAAATACAAAATCATCACTCAAGCAGAGATGCACAAAATAGAGGCAAGTCCACAACTTCTTACCTATTATGATATGATCAGATGGGCACTGGACCATGTGAACATCCTGACTAGGATGATTATCAGTGAACAGAGGGTGGTAACTGGGACTTTTAGACTAGAGAATTTATAGGCAATGTATAAATTTTCACCCACACCGAACCTTACTAAAAATGCCAAATTCCTAGAGGGTTTCAAGAATAAGGAATGTGAGTAGTATGGAAAACATTTATCTGATCTAATCAAAGATTGGGTTTCACACCCCATGAAATCCAGGGCTCATACTAACGAAATTTATTCAATCTCTTCCTTAGAGCCGCAATTCAAGTATATAGCGATGATGTCTTGTAGGTTGTATGGGGAGGAAACTACTCACTTTTTCCTCCCATGGGTACCACTTATTCATAGAGTTGCTGAGGGTTTCACTTTCGGCTGGGCCAAATTGTTGTCTGACAGTCTGACCATTCGAATTACCTAATACCAAGCCCAGAGGGTGAGTATGAAGGCAACTTCATTCTTTATGTCTTCTTGCATCATGGATTCTATTTTATTGATGACACCTTTCCCACTAATGAGTTGGATCTAGGGTCCGTCTAATATAGAGCCTATTCATGTTTACCACTCGAAACTTTGGGAGGATAAAGCCAGAGAATTCATCTATGAGATCTTTAACTGGGTAATGGTACTAGTGCATGTCTCCATATTCGACCATCCATCTCCCAGTATTTTGGATAACATCATAGCCAACCTGAGTAGCATGGAAAATTGGTATATAGAAGTGAAATTTTTATACATCAGGGTCTTTGGCACCTCTGTTCCCCCATATGATCTGCCGCTATTCTTTCCAGATGAGCTATTGTGCCACGAGATCACTAGACAAACTATGCTTAGTGGGATAAGCAAAGAGCTCAAAGGGGTATCGAAAAAGGTATGGACGCCCTTTCCCATTCACATTGGTTCATATTATTCATTAGATTTTGGCCATGCCAGAGCTCAGGCTACGACCTTAGAAGAAATGAAATTGATGGAAATTGAGTTTAAGAAGCACAACCCTAATAAGGTTTTGAGTAATCACCTGGTGAGTTGTGGCCTGAAGAAATACAAACACGAGGATTTGCCTCATGATAAAATATTTCGGTGTGCGAGGTCCTACTTAGAGGTCCTAAGTCAGATTCAAGCCCTACCACCCAAAGATATGGCCGATTTCTTTAAATTCTAGGAGAACCAACGGAGTTGTCTACCCCATGTTTTACAGAGAGAAACCCCAAATCTTCCATTTACACAGAAAATAGAAGCCAAAGGCTCAAAGGACTCGAGTCCTGACAAAGAGGAGAACCAAGAGAAAACAACGGAGGTTGGGACCTTAGAACGAGGAGCTGAAATCCCCGATCAACAAGAAGGAAACCCAAAAAAGGGTACATCGGGAAAGAAGGTCCAAATTTAAGTAGAGATACCCTCACAAGGGGTGGGTGACTCACTATCACTCATATCAAGCAAGCCAGCCATAGATGCTATCCTGAAACAATCATTCAAGGAAATCGACAGTCCCATTGCTTCTATCACACCCTTACACTTCACAAAGGGGAACCCCCATGCAATATGGATTTTCAATGAAGAACTAACGCCCATTTCTATATCAGAGTTACCTCATAATGATTTTTTCTTCGATAAAAAAAGGAAGGTCATGGTGAAGAAAGAATCATATCAAAAAGCGGGTGCAGTGGCTAAAAATATATAAAATCCTGACAGAAGAAAAGGCCATAGAAGAGAAAGAATTCACCGATGATATAGCAGGAACATTGGGGGCTTATGCTACAACTAATCAGTATTCAGTTGGAACTTTGAAGGCACAGTTGAAAAAAAAGAACTTCTTGATCGATAATTTGGAAGCTAAGGTGGCTACGACAGAAGAAAATGCCAAGGATGAGGTGAGAAAAATCCTTGAGCAAGCCAGAATAGCCGATATGTAGGAGATTGAGAGACTTAGATCCGACCTTGAGAAGATGTGCTAGCCGATGAAAATAAACCAAATGCAGGTAAGCCTGCAGGAATAACAAATAATACAGTTAGAGTCGAAATTGGATGTTGCCGAAAAGTGGTCTTAGAAATAAAGATATTCCAATACCAAGCCACCGAAATCCAATAGAAGGCATTAGCAGCTCAACAGGACATGATTGCTAAAGTGGGAACCATTCAGAATCACTTTTAGATGATAGATCAAGTGCTAGAAGGTATCTCTTTGAGAGAAAGTGAAGCTGGGGTGGCTCGGGTTGCTTTCTAGGAGGCTGTTATAGCCACAACGAAAGTAGAGATGGTCAGTAGCTACAAATTATCCACAAGAGGGAATATCTTACTGAAGGTGTGGGAGAAGAATATATCAGAGAGATGGGGGAGAGATAAATATGGGAGGAATTCTTGTGAAGAAATATTCACCTTGATAAAAAAAAATTTGTTAGACCTTGATAAGGAAGGCAATGCTGGGACGTTGGGAAAAATCAATATACCTAAACACCTGCTAGATATCAAGAAAAATTTGGAAAAGGAGCAAGTTGAAATATCCTAGATAAGTCAGGTTGATATGGTCCAAGTAGACAAATGGCTAGTAAACACAAGTTTGAAATTATGGTCTATCATCATGGAAGACCTACAAGTGGGAAAAATATTGCCACAGTTGGAAAATAATTGTTACACCCTTGAGGAAAACAACCAAGCAGAGCCTTCCAGGTTGATAGCCCAGTTGATTGAAAGGTGCGTCAATTGAATTGAGCAGGTGAAAGAGAAGGCTTCTGGTGTTAAATGATGACATATGTCACTTCATTCTATTTCTGGAGCCAGAGGAGAAAATATAAGAAGGAGCTCTGTCGTTATGAAGGAATACAAAAGACGAGGAAATATACAAGTTTCAATTTTTCATTTGTAATTGACAAGTTTCTAGAACAATTGGAATTTGAAATGTTTAGAAGTTTGTTTAAATATACATTTTGAAAACAGAACCAAGGGCTTTTTCATTTGGGGCCAAATGTAATAGATGATTTCCTGTGCCAAAATTAATGGAAAGCAATCCAAAGACTCCAAATTCCATGAATACTGAGTTATGTGTTATTCTCTATTATCTCATGTCCATTTTCATTTCTCATATATATATTTGATGAACGCTTAGCTACAATTTAGTACAAGTTTCTACTGTGGTGATCAACTGTCTAGTCTTCTAATCATTTTCAGTTTTTCTTCTGTATCGGCTATCAGCAGGTACAAGACCTATGAATTACTTAGATCTCTATATTTTATGCTTTGTCAAAGTGTTTTCTCATCTATTTTCTTCTTCTGTTACAGGGCGAGATTCTCCCTTGATCGGAGCCTTGCATTGTTGACAATGTAATGTCTTCTTACGTTTCATGCATGATTTTTCAAAGTTAACTTAGTTACAGGAAAAGGCCTTTGGATTTGTTATACTATTAATTCGGATTTGGGAAATCCTTCTTGTATAATCTAAAATTGAAATAGCATTTTAAAACATCAACCCCCTTTAAAGCTCTATTTCTCCATGACTGTACCTGTTGCAAGACAACCCAACATTGAACCTAGCCTATCATATCAAACCAACATTGCTTTGAATATATTCGATACTACAGTTAATACCGCCATCACCTGGGCATAGCTCGAGCATTCATGGTAAACCATTGAATAGGATATCAACATCCAAGAACATTTGGAAGCTAGACAAAGACAACTCAGAAATCAACCATAGCTTCTTTCCCTAAAGTTTTCTTTTTCCCTTTTTATCACTCACTCACTTTGGGATTCCTATACTCTATACCTTATAGCCTTAAGTATAGACTCTGGGACAACACTCGTCCTACTTTACTAGATTGGCTTTACGTCACAACTATGAAGCTGAAAGCACAGTTCTAGTCTGATCACGTCGTCTTGCTTTACGTCACAGCAATAAATCTGGAAGCAAGAGATGTCTTATCACATCAACTAATCCCCCTTTCAAGGAAGGTCCTTTCAGACTATACCAAGCTTATCTTGAATGTGCTCAAAATTTACATGAGATAGAGGCTTGGTCAACACATCAACAACCTTTTCATATGTGCTAACATAATGGAGCTTTATAGATCCTCTCTGAACCATCTCATGGATGTAATGATATCATATCTCTATGTGCTTCAAACTATCATGGAATATAGGATTCTTTGGCATCTTTATGCAACTCTCGTTGTCACATAGGATCATGGTTTCTTCCATCTCTAGGTCAAATAGACCGGTCAACAACTTTTGAAGCCATATAGCTCTGCAGCTGGAAGAACATGCAACAATGTATTCTTCTTCCTCTATGCTAAGAGAAATGTTGGATTTCTTTGTACTATGCCATGAGATCATGGTTGATCCCAAACTTAAACAACATCCTGAAGTGCTTTTCTTGTGAGAAACACTTCCTGCCCAATTTGCATTAGTATATCCACTCAATGTGAAATCATTCTCTCCATCATAGCTAAGACCACAATCTATTGTACCCTTAAGGTACCTCATCAAATGTTTTGTAGCCACTAGGTGAACATGTCTAGTTTATACCAGAAACTGACTCAAGGTGTTCATGGAAAAAAAAATGTCTGGTCTGGTGTTCATCAGGTACATCAATGATCCAATAATTTGTCTGTAGAGTGTGGCATCAATCAATTCTAATGAAGTGTCGACCAACAGCTTCAGCTTCGCTTCCATGGGTGTATTCATGGACTTGCATTCCAACATGTCAAATCTCTTCAGGATTTCGACTGCATAGTTCCCTTGGTTAAGGAAGATCCTTTGTGGACTCTGCCATACGTTAAGACCTAAGAAATAATGCACTAGGACAAGGTCTTTCATTTCAAATTCTAAGAAAAGTCTCTTCTTACATTCAATGATGATCTTTTCTTCACCAATTAAGAATAAGTCATCCACATATAGAAGTAATATCACTGGCTCATTATTTGTAACCTTGAAGTAGAGGTTAGAATCTGCTTTACTCTTGGTAAATCCCAAGATCATCAAGAAACTGTCTATCCGACCATACCAAGCTCTAGGTGCTTGCTTCAATCTGTACAATGCTTTCTTCAACGTGTAGATATGAGACTTCATGTCTTCAACTTGAAATCCTTGAGTTTTCTTTATATACACTTCCTCTTCGATGACACCATTTAGGAAATATGTCTTTACATCCATTTGGTGCAACTTCCACTTCATTTTATATGCAAGGGCTATGATGGTTCTGATCCAAGTGTATTTGGCTATAGGAGTTAATGTCTCTTCATAGTCAATGCGTTCTTTTTGAGAAAAGCCCCAAGTGACGAATCTTTCTTTATACTTTTCAATACTTTCGTCAGCACCATGTTTTATTTTGAAGATCCATTTAGAGGATACCACGTCTTTACTCTTTGGTCTAGGAACTATTTCCCATACATCATTCTTTATTATGGATTGGTATTCCTCTGTCATGGCATCTGCCCATTCTTTCATCTGAATGGCTTCTTCAAAGAAGGTAGACTCCTTCTCTAGGAGGTCACACATCAGAGTTGTATAACTGGAGAATGGATTTGGTATTTTCACATGTCTTGTTGTTCCTTGGGGAACACCATACTTCACTCCATATTGAATGAGATATATAGCCCAAGATGGGTTTATTTTATGGAGTATCCTCATTTGAGGTGGTTCTTGAAATTATAATATATCATGATCTTCTGGAATTTCCTTATCAGGAGAAACTACATCTTCCCTCAATGGTTCTGCAGCTTTGGGAACCTCCCTCACTAATTCTACAGTTCTGGGGATTACGGGTTCTTCTTCACGTACTTATTCAAGCTGGCATCTTCTCGATTTATTGAGTGTTGCATCTTCCATAAAAGTCACATCCCTGTTGATTTCAATGTGGCGGTGACCTGGTATGTAAATTCTGAAGGCCTTGAATACCTCACAGTATCCCAAAAATATCCCCTTATTTCCTGAAGGTTCCAACTTGTTTCTCTTCTCTTTCGGAATATGTATAAAAACTGGGCAGCCAAATATTTTGAGATGGCTTACCTCTAGATTCTTTCCAGTGAACATCTCTTTAGGGGTCTTGAACCCAAGTGCACTATGAGATAATCGATTTTGCACATAAACGACTGTCATTGTTTCTTCTGCCCATAAGCACATTGGCAGATCTTGATCATGGATCATAGTCTTCACAACTTCCAGTATCATTATGTTATTTCATTCAGCTACACCTTTTTCTTGAGGATTATAGGGAGTTGTGAGTTCCCTCTTGATCCCAACATCTTTGTAGAAGCTCACAAGATATTTTGAGGTATATTATCCTATATTATCTGACCCGAGTATATTCATATTTATTTCAGAAATGTTCTCTATAAAGGCTTTGAATTCCTTGAATTTGCTAAACACTTCATATTTAAATTTCAAAATATACACCCAAGTCTTATTCGAATAATCATCAATAAATGATACATAGTATACATACCCACTAATGGAGGATGATGGAATTGGGCCACATACATCTGAATGAATGAGCTCTAGGACTCGTTCTTCTTTGTTGTCTCTCTTCGGAAAAGGGTTGTTGATGTTCTTCCCTTGCACGCATTCATTGCACACACCTTCATGGTCAATTTTGAATTCTGGTAGACCTGTGAAAACTTTGCATATGTATGGTAGCACCTTGTAATTTATGTGAGCTAATGTTCTATGACAAAGGTCACATGAGTTTTCAATGGCATGGGTCATGGAAACCTCTGAGTGACCCTTTAGTTTGTACAGGCCATTTTCTTCTCTTCCAATGATGATTTCTTTATTCAAGGTTTCTCCTTTAGCCCACATGAGGACTTCTCAATCTATAAAGGAAACTCTGAAGCCTTTCTTTTCTAAAGAAGAAATGGAGAGTAGGTTATTTGTCAAACCTGGTACAAAGTGTATGTCCTTCATATTTATTGAGTTCCCTGAATTTAGCTTGTATCTTGATTGTCCCACTCCCTTGATGGGATATTGGTAATCATATCCAAGTGTCACTTTATTAGAAAACTTCTTTCTTGAAATACAAGAGATAATGTCTCTCTGACCTATCATGTTCTTGGAGGAACCACTATCAATGCACCATGTGTCCTCTCTAGGGGTTAGTGACCTTGAGAGGTTCGATATTAAGACATAGTATTTGATCTGCTCTCTTATCATTTTGCAGGTGGCTCTTCATCTTCAACTGCATGGGCATGGTGGCTCTTATGTTTCCCCTTGTATTCTTCTCGTCTGGATGGACAAAATTTCACAATGTGTCCCATCTTATCACAATGATATCATTGTACATATGAGTAATCTATTTCCCTTCGTTGTCCTTTCTTCTGAAATCTCCTTGGATGAGATTCTTTATTATTAAATTTGTTTGGCAGTTGAGGCTCTTTATTAATCTCCTTCTGGAAGTAGGTTTTATTCCTTCCTCTTTTGGTGTGAGTATCTAGGGATTTATCATCATCTCTTGCTAGTAGTGCTTCACGGTTACCTACTCTTGTTTCTTCTTGAATGCATTCTTCCCATAGATGGTAAAACTTCAGTTTCTATGTTCTGGCACAAATAGTTTGGATGAATGCATCCCAAGGTCTTGTGAGACCATTAAGAGCTGTCATTATGAGCTCATATTCATCTATGGTGTCTCCAATTGCTTCTAACTGTTCTTTAAATTCTGAGATTCAGGAGAAATATTCTTGGATTGTTTCTCCTTTCTGCATCCTCGTATTCTCCAGTTGAGTTCTTAGATTCATCTTTCGGTTTATGTTAATTCCTTCGTACAGTCTACTTAAGGAATCAAACATTTCTTTAGGATTCTTATTTGATGACACATAAGGAATCAAGTGGTCTTTGATTGAATCTACAATGATTCTTTTGGCCCTGATCGTGTCCTTTGTATGCTTGTCTTTTTCTGCAGCATCGTTGGGTTCTGATACTTCTTCTTTGATGAATATTGCTAGGTCATTCTCTTCAAGGATCAGGTTGATCCTATACTTCCAGAAACAGAATTTTTCCACACCTTCCAGTTTGTCAGCAAGCTTCATTCTTCCACACATATTTTACCTAGAGCTAGGAAAATGACCAAAAAATCAAAATGCTCAAAATCAAATTCTGAACTTACCAAGAGATGCGCTTGGCTGAGGCGAGTAGCCTGGTGTGCTTGGATCTGAGAAAATCCATCTTTTACCCCTCTAAACTTGATATGCGTATTTTTGGACTCGTACTTCTCGTACTTCTAGTGCTTCTGGTACTTTGTGAAACTAGCGTTTCACTTTCCGGGAGATCTAACCCCTCAAAAGTTACGTTGAGAGTGCCAAATTAATACTTGGGGGAGGGAAAACTTTTCTAGATGGTTTTAGGGCTGAAAAGATTCACCATCAAAAGTCCCTAATTTGCATGTACGACAACAGTGAAATTTTTCACTCTTGTGAAAGATGCTTTCTTCAGCTTGGCTCTAATACCATGTTAATGTTTAATCCATTATTATAGTTCTTTTAATTTCAATAGGTAACAACAACATAAGACAAGATCACTGAGAAATACACAATCACAAGAGACACAACATTTATCCTGGGAAACCCTTTAGGGGAAGAAAACCCAACAAAAATTCCTTATTATAAATAGCCAATTTAATTCCAAGAGATAAATCAAGCTAATACAGAAGATCCTCTCCCAAAGATGCACCACTCTCTCTCTTTCTTCTCCAATAGAAGCTCTGAAACTTGTCTCTCAATGAGTAAGTGAGGTGTGTCTAAGTGAGGCGCTAGCCTCCTTATTTATACTAATTTGGCATGTGTGAAGTGTCTCTTCACTGGAAGGGCCAACTTCTTAATATGGGTGGTTATAACCACCTTTATTTTATTCTGGGGCCTCTTTGATATATGATGGGGCTGACTTCTTATTTTTCCTATTATAATTATATTATGACCAATTTTCAAAAGGGGATTTGGTCATTTTACAATAGATGAAATGATCAATCCATAATCAAGATTGATCCAATGAATAATATATCAAATAATAATAAGAATACACTTTGTAGTTACATTATTTCAACAAAATGCAGGTTGGTAACTCCAACACTAGATGGTACAGTACTCCATCACAAGTTGGTAACCCCAACGCAGGTTGGTACATTACCCCAACACAGGTTGGTAACCCCAATGTAGGTTGGTACATTATTCCAGAGAAATTGAAGAAAGTTCCTATGATATATAGATCTATTATTGACAACAAGACAATAACCAAGTATGCAGAAGCAATATTGATGATCATGACAAGAAGAATACCTTCCTTGCTAAGAGGGAGTGTTGAAGATTGAGTAGCTTCGGAAGATATCCTTACTGTATTTTACCAAGATAAAACCTAAAGAATGTTATTGTATTATATTTATTAAAACGAACCTATTGTGCATTTGTAAAAGTCGTCCCAATTGTGCCTTGACAATTAAATGTAATTTAAGAGTGTAAATTGAGAGGTCAACCCAGACCAAATTTAAGGAGGTGGGACTACTATTTATAATAGAGGTTAGTTCCTCACTTGTTCACTCACTCAATGATCTCTGCAACAAGAAGAAAAGTGCACAATTATTGGAGGAGTAGTTGTTGCAGCTAGGTGTGATGTCAGTGAGGGTTTTGGTCTATCTCTTGGTATCTCTTGGTTAAATGGTGCGCTACTCTTTCTTAGTGAAGGATTAGAGGAGGATATTCTACCTTGTTAGTTCTCTCTTGGAGAGAAGCATAGTTCTTGGTTGGATAATCTGTATTGAGGAATCTAGTTGGGTTTTCTCCGGCTAGAGGGTTTTCCAAGATAATCTTTGTGTCTCTCTTATTTATGTGATTGTCTCTCTTTCAATGATCTTATATATGCAGCTAATGTGATAAATGATTGTAATAATAAAGAAGAACCATAACTTCTATTTGTATAAGTAAAATATCAAAACTATGACCTTCTAAAATTCCAAACAAATGAATTCTCCATATTTTCTTCGAGATCCAAACTAGTTCCTTTACACCTACCACCCCTTCCATTTACATTTTATTAATTTATAAATGTTACATTATAAACTTTGATTAATCTATAAATGTAACATTAGAGACTCTAATCCTTTACATAATTGAGACTTTAAGCCTTTACTCCTTCCAAAATTCCAAACAAATGAAATCTCCATATTTCCTCTGAAATCCAAAATGTTTTCCCTACACCTATGACCCTTCCATTTACATTTTATTAATCTATAAAAATTACATAATTTTCTCATACCATGTAAGACAATTTAATATTTGATTAAAAAAAAAATAATATTTTTATATTAAAATTTTTTATTTTTCAAATTTTATAATTAATTGTATAATTAGATATTTAATTTAAAACAATTTAGTATTTTTTATTAAAATATTTTATTTTTTAACTTTAAAAGAATTGCTACTCTATTTTATAAATAAAGAAATATTTTAAAACAAACTGATTTTCAAATAAAACTTTTAATTTTTTAACTACACAAATTTAATGATAATTAATTGTACAATTCGATATTTAATTTAAAATAATTTAATATTTTTTATTAAAATATTTTATTTTTTAACTTTAAACCATTGCTACCCTATTTTATAAATAAAGCAATCTTTTAAAATAAAACAATTTTAAAATAAATCTTTTACTTTTTAAGTTTAAAACAATTGTTACACAAATTTAATGATAATTAATTGTTAATCTTGTTAATTTAAAGATTTGTAATAATACTATATATTTATGTAAGGCCTACACCTATGGATCATGGGCATATTTAATAGGTTTTTAGTGATTAATCAATTTTGTATGGACAAGATTAAATATCGATGGAATAGTCTTAGTAGTCCCAATAAATCAATGGTTGTGATTTCAACCACTAACTTCCTTGCTATTATAAAGACATCAGTTTACATGTTTATTTTTTTACTTTTACTTAATCATATTTAAAGTTTACTATGGTGGCTAGCTAATTCCCAAGTATGAGTGATTAGGGTTTCATTTTCTAGGCCAACCTAAACCTTTGGCCTTCACCAACCACATTCTGGACACACTCCCTCCTTCCAGCCAACTCCTTCCGACTCCTTCAGTCCACCTCTGGGCCATTTCTCTTTCCCAACTGTTCAAATTTTGCAAACCGTCCTTTCTGCGTTCACCAACCACTAATTTGTGGTTATGCTAGTATAAACACTTCTAACAAGGATTCCATCCACTATCTGCACTTCAAATATTGTAGTTTGACATGTGGAATTTAAACCAAGAATGGAATCGCCGTTGATTATGTAAACCAAGAATGAACTCGGCGTTGATGGTTTAAACAACTGGGAAAGATTTGGTTGGCCGTTGGCTTAAAAAGCTTACAGACCGAAAAAGCAGGAGTTGATCCAAATCCTAGGAAAGGATTTGGCTGACAATTGGTTAAAAAAGCGGGCGTTAATTTAGAAATCCAGTCTAGTTGTTCTTATTAGATAAAGACATCCTGGCTCTTAGAACGAGCCCCCACTGAATTATTAGAGTTGATCCAAACCCTAGGAAAGTATTTGGCTGACCGTTGGTTAATCCAAACCCTATATCATTTCGAAAAACATACCTTCTTCCTTCAGCTTAGTACTTATGTGCTTGGGTAGCTTTCTAATTGAAACGACGGGTGCTTAGTCGGGTCGGGAAGAGACACCGTGATTTGGATTTCGTAGGAGACAATACATTATGATTCATCCATTATCAAACGGGCTTTGTGGGTGGACCCACTCCAACAGGAAATGAGACAGATCTGAAACTATTTATGTCTTTGAGCTTCAATCTACATCGAATCGGTTCAATCTATATCTGTGGCTCTGTAGCTTTATGTGCGCGTGTGGTTTTGATGGGGCTGTCCATTGCGTTTGTTGCTCGGGTAATGTTGTCTGTTTGTTGCTAGGTTTCTATGCATTTGTGTCTGTTTGTTGTTAAGGTTAATTATGAATTCTGGATGAAGAAGAGGCGAAGAGAACGGAATCCACAAGCTTCTCACTAATGAATTTTTTGTTTGTAATGAATCGATCAACTACAACGGGGGTCATCCATTCAATTTCATTCAATTGCAGCTACGGTTATATTGGTTTTCGCAGGTAATTAAATCTTGATTTGGTGCGATCTGATAGAAATTCTATTGATGTTCTCAAATGATAATAGCGGTTTTCACCGGTAATTAAATCTTGATTTGGTAATGTAATATATGGTTTCAGTTTGAATTTCTTTAATAAGTGAATATGTTAAGGTTTCTTTCAGTTTTAATGAGTGAATACTAATTTTATCTGAATAATGGATTGTAATAGCCAGCCATTTCGGATCATCTGAATAATGGATTGTAATAGCCAGCCATTTAGGATCTGTAGTCCATTAGAGGGTAATAGCCATTTCCCATCTGTAGCCATTTCAGATTGTAATAGCAAATTCTATTCATCAATGTCATTAGAGGGTATTGAACTAGCAAATCCAAACATCTCACTGTAGTCCAATTATTAACATAGACCACTAATAATTAAGAGAGTTCAATGGAGAGTTTTATCGAAGAAAAACTTCAATTTTCTAAACAAAACAATAATTAAGAGGAATTCCGATCAAAACTATGATATGAAATTGAATTACCTATGAATTAAAAAAAATCTTTAAAACATATACATAATTTAATTAATTAACATTAATGGAGAGTTTTATGAAAAACAAACAACAACACAGAACATGCGCAAAGGAGGAGCACTCCAATGCAAAGCATACCAAACAAAACTGAGGAGATTCGGATTCAAACAAAACATGGCCTGAAAGGAGAAGCAGAGAGCGAACGGAGGAGATTCGGATTCAAGAACTAATTAGCATATGAATGCCTGCCGCTTTTATAAGTGTCTGCTTTGCTGTAAAATTTTCACCCATCATTGCCGTTATGGGGAGGGAGCCAGGATGTCAGACAATTTGAAAAAATTTCACCAATCATTACCGTTACGGGGAGGGAGCCGCTTGACACCGAGATGTCAGAATATTTAAATTGTTTTCATTTGTGACCGTTGACTGTTGGGAGGGAGCCCATTGACACCAAGATGTAAGAAAATTTAAATTGTTTTCATTTGTGACCGTTAGATCAAGAGAAATTTGTTACGATCCAATGCCCATAAAATAAAACCATATATTTCCATAACATAATAAAATTACAGCTAATTATATTGCTCTACAACATAGTTAAATTATATTGCTCTACAACATAGTTAGATGTACACTTAAACCACTTTCATGTCTATCTTTCACTATGCTAATTCTCACTATCTTTGGATTGAACGATAATCAATCTAGTCATCCTATGTGGGGAATTGTAATTCTTACTATCTTTGGATCGAACGATCTTAAATCTAGGCCTTTATGTGGGGAATTGTAGGGTTTTAATCAATGATCTTATCAATCTGGGAGTTGTAGGTTATGTATTATGAATACTTATAAATATATGTTTTTTTTCAATCACAATATTTTATTTTTCTATTTATATTAAATATATTTTATTTTATGGGTTTTGTTTAATGAAATATTGTGTTTTATGAAATTTTTTGGTTGGTATAGATCTTATTTAACGGGTGTTTATTGTGAAAATTGAATTTGAATAAAAAAAATAATATATATATATATTTTTAAATAGATTTAAAATATTTATTTAATTATTTTATTTATAATATTAGTTAAGAACATGTGTTTCTTCTTGAGGGGTTACAGGAGGGGTAGGGTATGTATAGTAGGGTATGTATACTTTGGTAGACTTTACGAGTCAAATCCTTGGGCAGAGGGGGTCCCTTGTCCCACAAACAAGGTGGTCTTATACACCAATTTGGTGTGCTTGCTTGGCCGTGACCTTAAAAATAGATTATTATTTTTATTATTATTAAACATTCTAACAAAAATTATATGTTTATTTCTTCAAAATTATTTATTTTAAATTTATAAATTTATAATAATATAAATATTTGTAAAAATTGAAATAAGAAAATTTGTATTTTTATTTCTTCAAAATTATTTATTTTAAATTTATAAATTTATAATAATATAAATATTAGTGAAAAATGAATTTGAATATGGAAAATAATAAGTTTTTTATAAATAAATTTAAAACATTCATACATATAATTTTAATAATTTTATTTGCAATCTATTTTATTATTAAATATTAGAAAAAAATTATATATATATATATATATATATATATATATTTTGAATTTATAAATTTGTAATAACATAAATATATGTGAAAATTGAATTTGAATGGAAAACAATAAGATTTTTTATAAATAGATTTAAAATATTCAGAAATATTTTTTTAATCATTTTATTTAAAATACATTTGAGAGTTTGAGAGTAATTAACAAAGACAATAATTGACACAGATTATCACTATAGCATCCATGAGGTAAAACAACAGGTATACAACCCTCCAACCAAGCAAAATAAAAGAGACACTTGTACATGTCAAGTGGTGGGGTTGTATTGCGACCACGCGTCCATAGAGGTGGTGTGAGGTGTCGAGTGCCTCAGCTGATCTATCTCCTCCTCGACTGGTGTTGCATATACCTTCATTGCGTCCTCCTGTAGGACTAGTGGCACGTCCTCCTCCTTGACTGGTGCAGCGTTCTTGAAGTTGCAAGTGGTGGAACTAGTGCCAAGACTGGTGGAGCCTCTATTGCGTATGATTCTGCTACTAGGGGGTGGTGGACGTCATGTAATGCTGAAAGAAATTACAGGAATTGTGATGCTTTCACATCCAAGTCCCCATGTAACTCAAAGACCAGGCCTTCCAGCACTGGAAGGCCTATTTGCAATTCAGATTTAGGGTAGGTGCTAGAGTTGGCAGGGGAGTGAGGCCGCTAATGTGAACCCTGGATTTATTCAAGGCTATCACCTTAAGAATGGGCACTGAGTAGCAGGACATGGGGCAACTAGGAGGGCGAGCGGGTCGACAAGTTGGGAGGAGAAACTGGTATTGAATGTGAAGTCGTGGTGAAATCTCCTAGGGGGCTTGGATTGAATCTGGGAGAGGTCCCCGAGAAATAAAGCCACTCCAACCTGTAAGAAAAATACGACTAGAAGGGAGGGAGGCTATTGGGATTATGACTCAACTGTGCTAGGGAGGAGTATGAGGAAGGCCATGAGGAGGAGGAATTGTGGGAGTGTGCGGGCAGGGGGTGGAGTGCTAGGTGGAGTGCTAGATGCAGCCGGTTGGGCTACAGTGTCGAGCCTCATTTGGACTTCCCTTTGTGTCTTGGCATCTCTGAGACACAGTGAGGGAAAAAACAACCAAGAGAGAATGATAACAGGTGTAGGATCCAAAGAGTGGAAGGTCGAGCTCTAGAGAAATCATCCATAGAAGAATGAGGTGTCCAATACAACTGGTGCAATTCATAGTAACCGAGGAGTTGGTTTCCTCCATTAAACTAACTCACACACTAAGTAAAGGCATATCAATGGTGTTGTTCCATCGAGGGGACGAAAATTCAAAGCAGGGGCACTGAGATTAATGACGCCGTGTTGCATGCAAAGTCGAATTAATAGCATTAAGGTGGGAGGAGGGGGTGGCACACGTCTGGCACATGGTTGACGCCACGTTCGCTCTCTCTAGATACTCCTCTGGACACTGTCTCCCACTATCACCCCATAGATGGAAAATACATTTTATTATTAAACATTATAAGAAAAAAATATTTTTAATTTTTCAAAAATTATTTATTTTTAATTTATAAATTTGTAATAAATTAATAACATAAATATTTGTTCACTTTTGAATTTGATTTTAACCTTTACAATTATAAATAATTTTGGTTTTTCATCTTCCTTAAAAATGAGAATATCTAATTAAAAATTATAATTATAATATAGCTAATTTTTTTTTGTCTGAGAATAGCTCTCAGGATATTTCTCTCGGAAAGCCAATGGAGTTTCCCTGCATCTTTGAGGGTATACGAAATCCACCTACTGACTATCAATTGATCCAACATGTCCAGAAAATGTGAAACGTAGAGAAAATGAAAAGTGGCTATAAAATGAAACTCATGGTTGCATATGGCATGACATTACCAAACCTGCCAACTTTCTAAATATTAAATGGTTGTATTCCACATTTACATCTCTTCATTCTGTAACAAAACCTTAATCTTTGTTAACTATAGTAAATTTTAAATATGATCAAGTAAATGTAAAAAAATAAACATGTAAACATATGTCTTTATAACACTTAGGAAGTTAGTGTTTGAAATTACAACCATTGATTTATTGGGACGACTAAGAATATTCCATCAATATTTAATTTTGTTCATACAAAACTAATTAAGCACTAAAAACCTATTAAATGTACCCATTGTCAATAGGTGTACGCCCTTTCTGCATAATGATACATTAGTAAAGGGTTATGATAAGGTTGTTTTGACATAATCCATACCATTGTCAATACAATTTGGCTCCACATATAAGTCAACATCTTCTGGATACATATATTTGTAAGTCAACAATATGGCAAAAATGTTGAGAAAACACTTGCAACATTCGGCTCTCAAACCCTTGTTAGAAACCCTAACCATGTCACGAATGAAAGGGATATCTCCCTAGCCATCATTGTCTCTCTTGAGGTTGAACATGAGATGAGTGCACGTCATGTCGAGCTCAACCAACAAAACCTGCAGGAACAGCCGACGACGGAACCCTTTCGCGGAAATCACATCTGTGAAAACTGTGTTCCTCTTTAGGTGTTGTGTCGATAGCATGGTTTTTGTATTCTCTTCGCAGAAACCATTAGTGTCTGTTAAGAACTGAATCCTCGATGTCATGACAGCCTCCGTGTACTCCATCCTGGAATGGGAAAGCACCATGTAACCCTGCTTCACCATGATTTTTTCCATAAATAACTGTAGTTTGGAAATCATAGAATGTCCATATGTAATGCCTTTTCTTCTTCATATTCGAGGGGCCCCGAGGCTCTTATTTCTCTAATTCTTGAGAGCCTCGGAAGGGCAGAAAGTGTGGGGGTTTGAGGTTGGATTCCGAGGCGTTGTGGGGAAGGGAGTTCTATGAGAAGAGACCTTGGCATGAGCGGGCAATGCTAAAGCAAATCAAGTGAGTCCTTAATCGATATGGCGCCTCTTATTATAATCAAAATGAAAAAGTTTGCCTAGCATTACTATGATGGCAATGAGATAAAGGTTGGTACGATTCAATATAATATTTTGGGTTCTAAGAATTGATTGTGTCGTATGTGATAGAGTTTAATGTTGGATGTTGCATTGTCGATATTAATTTTAAGAAAAAAATGTGAATAATTGATAAATTCCCTGGTTAGTAGGTGGAAAAACTTGCAGCTATTCTTTCTCTCTAATTTATTATCAAGAACAAATGATGAATTTGAATTTTAAAGGAAACAAGAAATTGACAAATTTTAGGATAAATAATCAATAGGAATCATCATCTCGAGCCTATCTAGATCACTGACTATAATAGTACAATTTCATATTAGGGTTAGGGTTTTAGAATATATATTAGGGTTAGGAAAACATTAAAGTTATGGTTTTTAGAATTCATATTAGGGTTAGATCACCGACTATAATAGTACAATTGCATATTAGGGTTAGGGTTTTAGAATATATATTAGGGTTAGGAAAATATTAAAGTTATGATTTTTAGAATTCATATTAGGGTTAGGGAAAGATTAAAGTTAGGGTTTCAGAATTCATATTTGTATAGAGAGTAATGGGAAAAAAGGACCCTTAAATTTAAATTTTATGGTTTCAAAATTTTATTTTAATTTTTAATATGATTTAATTTTAAAAATTTAAAGATGGTGAAGCTATTTCCATACCTTAAATTTGTAAGAGATTTATTTTAACTCAAAATCCTTTGACTATTAAGATTAACTTGTAAAAACTAGGTAAAGGAGGGTGTGTGAAGACAGTTTGTAAAAACTAATGGTTTTATGCGTCATCCTCTCTAGACCACCGCTATCATTTTGGCACAAATAATGTTTGGAGTTTATCTACAACAATGTTAAGAGGTATGGAATGTTTAACAAAAATGAAGATGGGAATGTTTGAGTTTATCGAAAACAATGTCAAGAGGTTTATCGGGATAGAAGAAGGATGGAACGTTTAACCAAAATGAAGATAGGCATGATTGCAGGTGGAGGTTGACTTGAAGGATGGCCTATTGGAGGAAATCGAATTGGTCATAGAGGGTTGGTAATGCTTGCAAACGATGGACTATTGGAGAATCTCGTTTAGATGTTATGGTTTCCATTAGATCGCAAACACTTTGCATAGATGCCCATCTCGGTTCATGAAACACTTTCCTCCCAAAAAAATGTGGAAATCGAAGGTGGCTTCTCCTTTTGCGGGTGAAGGAATCATGATTCTTGAGGAGGTTCCAATGTGGACCAGTCCTGTGAGGGATGCGCTCAGGCCCAAAAGAGCTGACAAATTCGCACACATCCTCTTTGGCTAAGAGACGTGTTTCTCCTTCCCTCCCTTATGTTCCTAGGGTTTTGACTCTCGGTAATGTCTCTACTTCTCTTGATATTTTTTTATCCCTCGCCCCACACTTGTCAGTTTGTCCTTTTTCTCCCACTTGTGCCCTAAGTCGTTTGTATGTATGCTATAGGTCGGATGTTCCTTGAGGTAGTTTTCCAAGCTATTGACCCTTCCCCTCTCCCTAGACCCTTTCTTGGAGGTACGATCATTGTTCATGGCAAGGTTTCATTGGATAATTCTAAGGTACTAGAATATTCTAGACATAATAGCCATACAAACCCCTCCTTCTTCTCTCGTTACCTATGCTAATCTTTCCAAATCCTTAAATAGTATGATGATATCAGTGGAGGTACTCCTTAGACAAGGTTTCAGGGTCCCAATCAAAACTTACGTCACATCTCTCTCTGGCTCAACTTCTAGCCAGAAAAGATACATGGACTCGAAAACAAGCAATTGAGGCCCTTAAATTCAAGAATGCCTGCTCTAAGGTGAAACCATGATATTATCAATTGAGGCCCTTAAATTCAAGAATGCCTGCTCTAAGGTGAAACCATGATATTATTATTGTTTAATGATTGTGCGGTTAGGGGTTGCTCCAAAATTATAACCCTTAAGTGACGGGTTAAGTCCTACAATCTGGATGTAATTTTGATTGAAGAAACCATGTGTGAAGGCTCCAAGGCCGTGGATGCTCTTTCTCATTCGTTGATTCAGTACTGGTCCTTCTATTATCTAGACTCTGATGGCCATTATGGGGATATACTTTTGGCTTGGAGTCCAAAATGCGAGGTCCTCTCTTCCTCTATGTTGAATTGAATAATTTTTGTGGAACTGGAAGCTAAAGAATTAAGTTCTTTTGAATGGATATCAACCTCTAAATACGTTACGTTGAAAAAAATCCCTTGTTGGAAGAGCTATCATCTTTTGCAATCCTCTCAGGTGAATATATCATCATAGGAGGTGACCTCAACTTCATGTGTTCGCTCAAATAAGTTTTTGGTTTTCATCTCAGCAAGGACCCCCTTAAAGGTTTTTACTCTCACATCATCGAAGTTAATAATCTAATTGATCTTGAGGCTCCTAAGATAATGACGACGTGGAGGAATGGATTGAAAGGGGAGGAAGGAACATATAAAAGGATACACATATTCTTGATCTTTAAATATATGCTAAATGAACCATGGTGCATCAAATCCTAGATTGGAATTGGACGAATCTTAGATCGCCTCCACACTCTAGAAGTTGGAACCTATTCAACGAAAACTACGTGCAACTTTTAAATTCAACCACATATGGTTACAAAAGGAGGAATATAGAAACCTAATCATTTCTATATGGATTCACGTCAATAATGAATCCGTAGTGTCTTACATGGAACAATTCCATGAGAATATTCTAAAAGTAAAAAAATCGATGAAAGAGTAGGTTCTAAAATTCAAACAATGCTCCCAAGAAATGACCAAGGAGATTGAGTTGAAACTCAAATTCCTTTTCAATTCTAATATGTTTGGTATATTTTATGATGAGGATGCTTCCTCCTTGAATACTTTGGTATCCCTTGGAAAACAAATTTTGTCTAAGGAGGAAGCAGACAAGGCTTCAGGGTCTGAATCAATACTTACGTCACATCTCTCTTTCTCAACTTCAAGCCAGAAAAGATACATGGACTCAAAACAAGCAATTGAGGCCCTTAAATTCAAGAATTCCTACTCTAAGGTGAAACCATGATCTTCTTATTGTTTAATGCTCATCGGGTTATGGGTTCCTCCAAAATGATAACCCTCAAGTGACTAGTTAAGTTCTACAATCTAGATGTAATTTTGATTCAAGAAATCATGTAGAAAAAATTGTTTGAATTGAGTCTTAAATGTTAACTTCTGTAGCACATGTTTAGAAACCATTTTTTTTCACAATGAAACATTATAAACTAACTATTGTGTAAACTCAATAATCATGAATTATGTGTCAATAAGTGTGATGTGTGATAGCTCCAAGGTCGTGGATGCTCTTTCTCATTCACTGAAGTATTGGTCCTTCTATTATCTAGACTCTAATGGCCACAATGGGGATCTACTATTCGCCCGGAGTCCAAAATGTGACCAGCTCTCTTCCTCGATGTTGAATTCAATAATTTATGTCGAACTAGAAGCCCAAGAATTAGGTTCTTTTTAATGGATATCAACCTCTAAATACGTTACGTTGAAAGAAATTCATTGTTGGAAGAGCTATCATCTTTTGCAATCCTCTCAAGTGAATATATCATCATAGGAGGTGATGTCAACTTCATTTGTTCGCTCAAATATGTTTGGTATTTTCATCCCAACAAGGACCCCCTAGAAGGATTTTACTCTCACATCCTGGATTTTAATAATCTAATTGATCTTGAGGCTCCTAAGATAATGACGACGTTGAGGAATGGATTGAAAGGGGAGGAAGGAACATATAAAGGGATACACAAATTCTTGATCTTGAAATATATGCTAGATGAACCATGTTGCATCAAATCCTAGATTGGAATTGGATGAATTTTAGATCGCCTCCCCATTCTCTTGAAGTTGGAACCTATTCAACGGAATCTACGTGCAACCTTTAAATTCAACCACCTTTAAATTCAACCACATATGGTTACAAAAGGAGGAATATAGAGACCTAATCATTTTTATATGGATTCACATCAATAATGAAGCCGTGGTGTCTTACATGAACAGTTCCATGAGAATATTCTAAAAGTTAAAAAAGAAATGAAGGAGTAGGTTCTAAAATTCAAACAATGCTCCCAAGAAATGATCAAGGAGATTGAGTTGAAACTCAAATTCCTTTTCAATTCTAATATGTTTGGTATATTTTATGGTGAGAAGGCTTCCTCCTTGAATACTTTGTTAACCCTTGGACAACAAATTTTGTCTAAGGAGGAAGTAGAGGAAGTAACATGGAGGTTATGATACCAATACCAACATCTTTCATAACTTTGCCAACTAACAAAAAAAACCTTGACTTGATGAAAAAGAATAGTTATCCACAAGCCATTTCAGTAACTTTGCCAACTAACAAAAAAACCTTGACTTGATGAAAAAGAATAGTTATCCACAAGCCATTTCAGTGCCATATTCAAAGAGTCTTGGACGCCTCATCATGCAAATACTTGAGGTCCTTAGACTCTTTCCAAAGGCTATCAATGAAGATATGAATGCTTTTTTTGATGCAGTGGTATTGGAAGCCAAGCTTGAAGCAACCATATTTTCCATGAACTCGTGAAAGATTCTTGGCTTAGATGGAATATCTACTAGCAACAACCACATTAAGTAAAAAGGGGTTGATATACGTTGATCGATGCCATTAATTTTAAAAGGTTGAAAAATGATCACTTTTTACTTATGTGGTTGTTGCTAGTTGACTCGCTACATGCCATGGGAACAACCATTAATATATTAATACATGTGTAATAATAATGTATTAATTAATTATTAATGTAATAATGTATATTAATGTATTAATATAATGTCTAAATTAATACATTAATGTATTAAATTAAATAATGCAACTTAATAAAACTTAATATCTTAATATAACTTAATACAACTTAATATAATTGAGTTATTATTTAATTTAAATTAAATTACTAACTTAATTATATTAAGTTATAACTCAATTATAATTACTAAATATATTAAGTAATAAGTAAGTTATTACTTAATACAACTTATTTTAAACTATTTAATATATTAAGTTATTACTTAATATATCTTTATTTAAATTACCAACTTAATTTATTACTAATGTATTAATTATATAAATTAATTAATGGTAATACATTAATATAATGTCTAAATTAAATTATTAATACATTAATATATATTGTAATGTACAAATGTAAAATTAATAATGTATTAATTAATTAATTAATTAATGTTATTAATAGAATATATTAATAAAACACTAATACATTAAAAAAATATTAAAGTATTTAAAAATACATTAAAGTATTCCATTATTTAAAGTAATAATAGGTAAATAAAATATTTATACTCCATTAAAATAATACACAAATAGAATATTTATACATTAAGAAAGTAATGACACATTAATAATGTATTACTACATTATACAAATAATACCTTATAATAAGGTATTAACTCATTATTATAATGCTCAAATATATCATAATTAATATATTTATACATTATTAATTATTAATAATTAATATATTAATAAAGTATTAATATATTATAATAATGCACTTATAAATAATTATAATGTATTAATACATTATTATATTAATTTATAAATTAAAATAATATATTAAAAAATATTAACATATTGATGAATTGAAAGTTAACTAGTGCATTAATTGATTAATATATTAATATAATATCTAAATTAAAGTATTAATATATATTGTAATGTTGAAATATAAAATTATTATTGTATTCATTAATTAATGTTAATAATAGAATACATTAATAAACAACTAATACATTATACATTAAAAAATACTAAAGTATTTAAAAAAACATTAAAACATTATTAATAAATTAATAAAGTTATACAATAATAAAATAATACATTAATAAGGTAATCATACATTAATAAAAAGTAATAGTAATGATACATCAATATTTTAATAATACATTAAACAAATGAATACATTAGAACAATGTATTAACTCATTATTATAATGTTTAAATATATTATAATTAATATATTTATACATTATTAATTAATATATTACTAAAGTATTTATAGAGTAAACACTAATAAAGTAATACATTAGTAAAGTAATAATACATTAATAAAGTAATGATATATTAATCAAATATTAATACATTATAATAATGTATTTATAAATTAATATAATATATAAATACTTTATAATTAATATATTTATATATTAATAAATAATATGTTTCTATAGTATTAATACATTAATAAATAATTTATTGTTCAATTCCCATAAATATATCAAGAAAATGTTATTTCAAAGTTTTAATAAGTTAATAAAATATTATTAATAAACACATTAATAAAGCACTAAAATATTTAAAAGGTATTAAAGTGTTAATATTACATTAAAGTGATAAAGTAAAAACACATTCATAATACATTATTACATACATACAAAATATTAACCATGATGCCAAGGTGGACCATGATTATGACTATGGCTGACTTTAATCATAAAAGACCACAGAAAATCATGCCCATGACTATGGGTGGTGTGTGTACATGTGTATTGGAAATGTTCGTCACAATGTGATGTTGGGAGATATTTCGTCGCATTGCAACAAATGGAAATGTTTATAACAATGGAAAAATCTATGTTCATGTGATATTGAGAGATCTTTATCATCATGAAACACTCGAAAATGTTCGTGCCATTGTGATATTGGGAAATGTTTATGATAGTACGACATTGGGAAATGTTTGTGACAATGTCACATTGAGAAATGTTCATCACAATGTGACATTGAGAAATGTTAGTCACATTACGATGATGGGAAATGTTCTTCAGAAATGTGGTTGATGTTGGGAAATTTTCGTCACATTGCGATGTTGGGAAACGTTCGTCGCATTGTGATATTGAGAAATATTCATCAATTTGCAATGTTGGGAAATGTTCGTCAATTGAAAAGTTGGGAAATATTCCTCACAATGCGATGTCACGAAATGTTCTGACATTGCGACGTTGAGAAATATTCATCACATTGCGACGTTGAGAAATGTTCATCACATTGCGACGTTGGGAAATGGTCGTCACATTGCAATGTTGAGAAATATTCGTAACATTGTGATGTTGGAAAATGGTCATGACAATGCAAAATTAGTAAATGTTCATGACATTGCAACATTGGGAAATGTTTGTCATAATGCAACAATGTTGAATGCTCATCACATTGTGATGTTGGGATATGTTCGCTAGAATGGGACGTTGGGAAATGTTCATGACATTGCGATGTTAGGAAATGTTCATCACATTGTGATGCTGGTAAATGCTTGTCACATTGAGACGTAGAGAAATGTTCATCGCATTGTGACGTTGAGAAATGTTCATTATATTATGATATTAGGAAATGTTCGTCACATTGCAACGTCGGGAAAATTTCATCACAATGAAAATTGCAATGTTGGGAATTATTCCTGAGAACGCGATTTCATGAAACACTCAACACAATGTAAAATCATCTTTTACTTTTGTGATGTTGGGAAATGGTAGTCAAAATGAAATGTTGGGAAATGTTTGTCACAGTGTGACATTGATAAATGTTCGTCACATTGTGACATCAAGAATATTTCATTAGAAATAAACGTAGGTAATAAATCATTACAATGCAACCTGAGGAAACACTCGGCAAATTGTAGAATCATATTTATTTTTCTGACGTTGGGAAATGGTCATCACAATGCAACGTGGGGAAATGTTTTTCACATTGCGACGTTGGGAAATGTTTGGCAAACTATGACATTGAGAAATGTTCATCACATTGTGACATTGGGAAGCAGTCATGACAATGCGACATTAGGAAATGTTCATGACATTGGGACATTGGGAAAGGCTTGTCACAATGCAACATTGGGAAATGTTCGTCACATTGCGATGTTGGAATATGTTCGTCAGAATGTGATGTTGGGAAATGTTCGTTGCATTGCGATGTTGGGAAATGTTTTTCACATTGTGAAATTGAGAAATTATCATCACATTGCAAGGTTGAGAATTTTTTTTCACATTTGAATTGCTGAGAAATTTTCATGAGATCGCGACGTGGGAAAATTTTCATCAAAATGCAACGTTGGGAATTATTCATCATGATGCGAAGTCAAGAAACAATCGACACATTGTAGAATCATATATGATTTTTGTGGCATTGGTAAATGGTCATCACAATGCAATGTCGAGAAATGTTTTTCACATTGCAACGTTTAGAAATGTTTGTCACATTGTGGCGTTGGAAATTTTTTATCACATTGAGACGTTGGGACATTTTAAAGAAAATATCCAAAAAATGCAATGTGATGAAAATTTCTCAATGTTGCATTGCAAGAAACATTTCCCAATGTCGTGATGTCATGAACATTTCCTAGTGTTTCATTGTCATTAACATTCCCCAACCTCGTAATGTGATGGACATTTATCAATATTGGGAAATATACGCCACATTATGACAATGAGAAATGGTCATCACATTGTGGCGCTAGGAAATGTATACTAGATAACAAAATCTCCTGAAATGTTTTATCCTTAGCTTCACTCATGACAATTCCTCCTCCAAAGTATTGTCCCCCAATATCTTGTGACTCTTGTTCTCCACATATAATGTTGTGTTACATGCCTCTGCCCAATTAAACATAGGAAACTCTCGGTCATGTATCATAGCCCTAGAAAAACTTATGATAGATCGATTCTTTCTCTTTTCAACCCCATTTTGTTGAGGGTTATCTCAGAGCGCCCTCTTGATATGTTCCTCGTAGAAATCCTTGAATCCATTGGAGGTGTAGTCTCCCCCATTATCTAACCTCAATACATTGATCTTATTTCCTGTCTAGTTCTCAACCTAAGCTGTACACTCCTCAGACTAACTGACGACATCATAGTTGGTATTCATATAGAAGGTCCAGGTTTTCCAGGAAGAGTAATGAATAAACACGAGATAATATGATGCTCCATAGATTGATGTTACTAACTTCAACCCTCCCTCCCTCTATGTTTCTCTCATTCTTTCCCCTCCCCCTCTCTTCATGTATATGTCCACCTCCCTCCCTCTCCTTCCCTCACAACCCCACCTCCATCTCTCCCTCTCCCCCCTTCCCAATACTTTGACATCTCTTAATATATCCCTCTCTCCCACATCCCCCTCTATTCCCCTATATCTACACCTTCATCTCTCTCCCACTCACATTACACCCCCCATATCTCCCTCTCTCTCTCTCTCTCTCCCTTCCTATATTACATG
>ML797300.1:268482-281473 GCA_009831015.1 Picea engelmannii | reverse complement strand
CTCTACCCTGAAAAAAAAATACCCACAATTTCTGCCAAGGAAAGTGCTCTGATACCACTTGCAAGATACCAGATATATAAAATATGCAGAACAGAAACGAAATGCTAGAAATAACAGAATAACAGTAAAATATCCATCATAATGTTCTCAATGCACAGAAACGATATATGAAATAGCAACAGAAATAACACTTGAACAGAAATAGCACTTGATTCAGATAGCAATGTTCACAGGCCTCTTCGAGGGGGCAACCTCCAATCGAGCAGCGCTCTATTACAATAATATCCAAGCTAGGGTTCTCAATACCCTCGACTCCTATTTATACTAAAAAGAAGCATCTAGAGGAAGATCCTTCTAGAAGTGGAAGCTTCTATTAGGTCTTCTTACATCCGCCTTATTCTATTTTATTGAAAGGTCTTATTAATATTGACCTTTATTACATCCGAATACATTGATCTACCTATGTGCGGGTTAGGACCTTAACAAAATGTGCCCATTGTCAATGTGTACGCCCTTTCAGCATAATGATACATTATTAAAGGGTTATGATAAGGTTGTTTTGACATAATCCATACCATTGTCAATGCAATTTGGTTGCACATATAACTCAACATATTCTAGATACATAGATTCATAAGTCAACAATTTGGAAAAAATGTTGAGAAAACACTTGCAGTGTTCAGCTCTCAAACCCTTGTTAGAAACCCTAACCATGTCGCGAATGAAAGGGAGATCAACCCAGCCATCGTTGTTTCTCTTGAGGTCGAACATGCGATGAGTGCATGGCACATCGAGCTCGACCAACAAAACCTGCAAGAACAACCAACGATGAAACCCTTTCGCAAAAAGGACATCTGTGAAAAGCATCCTCCTCTTTAGGTGTTGTGTCGATAGCATGATTTTTGGATGCTCTTCGTAGAAACCATTAGTGTATGTTAAGAATCGAATCCTCGATGTCACGATAGCCTTCGTGTACTCCATCCTGGAATGGCCAAGCACAGTGTAACCGTACTTCACCATGATTTTCACCATAAATAACTGTAGTTTTCAAATCGTACAATGCCCATATTTAATTCCTTTTCTTCTTCGTATTCGAGGGGCCGCGAGGTGCTCATTGCTATGATTCTCGAGAGGCTCTGAAGGGCGTACTGTGTGGGGTTTTGAGGTTGGATTTCGAGGCATTGTGGGGAAGGGAGCTATATGAGAAGAGACCTTGGCATGTGCGGGAAACGCTGAAGCAAATCAAGTGAGTGCTTAATCAATATGACGCCTCTTATTATAATCATTCAAATCCACATGCTAAATTGATTAAACCAGTAAGGAAAAAAAATAGAGAAAGAGGGTTGATCTACAAGTTAGAATAACAATGCACACCAGTAATAATGGACGAAAATTGATTTATTCAATAACAACAAGAAAATGAAAATGAAAAAATCAGTAGAATATGAAAGAGGAAAAGACAAAACCTAAATTACCATCAATCATTCCAATATAGAGGGGTTCCCTTTATTAAGATGTAGGGAGACATGTTCCTTTGGATTATTTGCAGTTACAAAATAAGTTGTTTCTTTTATTTATGCAAATATTTTCCAAATCATACTAACAAAAGTTGTTTCCTTGGCCACTCACTGACACACATATATTATAAGCTATTAATTTGAAGCACCATGCTTTTAGGAATCACGAGATATTTTTATAAAACTAACTAACTCACATACTTCCTATATTAGACACTCACACTTCCCAATAACACTAGAGAGTGTTGTTTACAAACACAACTAACTAACATACTAACTTGCAAAAATATATTAAGGTATTGATTATAATAGAAATTGAACGACGTGGCATTGAGTTGCAAAGGAAGGGGGCGTGCCCTTCTTGCTGGGCCAATTCCTCCTTGATTGAAAAATAGAGGAGATCAGAAATTGGGGATGTTGTCGGCTGGTAGATAGAGGGAGAGAGAGAGAGAGAGGGAGGAGGACAGAGAGGGAGGGATGAAGGTGGAAAGAGAGAGAGAAAGAGGGAGATGAGACATAGAGCAGTGGAGAGAGAGGGATGAGAGAGAGGGGGAGATAGTGGGGGGATGGGAGATATTGACACATAGAGAGACATACCTGAGATTAATACTTTAATCATTTGGCGGTTTGGGAGTTATGGACTTCAACTCTTCAGGGTTTGAGAGTTTCTAAATGAAAAGTGTGGATACCTCCCTGATGGTGGATCTTACGAACTGATGTTGTTGTTCGGGGATTCTATGTTTTCTTAAATCTGATGTGTCCACATGACGTCACTATCTATGACATGTCCGCATGAAGAGAGTGACACATATCACCTAGGAATGAATGATTGATGTAACCCAAATGGCATGAAATGAGTTCCACGTGTCGACGAATGATGGATTCCATGTGTCACCATGGATGAATGATACGTGGATTGAGTGTTTGGGCATTCAGGAGTTTTGGACAAAGATGAGCTTAGACACCCAAATGTTGAATTAGTTGAGTTAAGTTTGTGTAGCATTTCAATTATAACTCATGAATTTCTAGAACTATTAATGTACAAGAGCTATTGATTTGAGTATCCTATTGGATCTCCACCATTGGAAATTTAACATGTCTATTTTCACAATCTGAGCCCGAAATTGACTGCTTCAAATTGTTGTGTTTTGTGCATAGGTGTTACCTGTGCATACAAAAGACTTTGTAAACCTATTGCATGGTCAATTATTGATAAAATTATGACAATTATTTTCAAACTCAAACGAGAACATGGAAGCAAAACATGGTGCAAAATGAGTAAAAACGGGTAAGGGCCATTGAACCTGAGTGATTAAATCATGGAGAAGAAGCTCGGGAAACACAAAACAAAAACCATACTTGATGGATGTATAGGGTAGAGGAGGTAAAGGGTAGGAGTGAGGAAATAGGTTACAAAAAACCACATATAGGAGATCACCCTAAGAGGGTGCCTCTAGTCCCTAGATAAAAATTCAAAAATTTCAAGTTTGAAAAATTAGGGTTTCCTAATAAAACCCTAAGTTGCAGTTCCAATGTGAGTTCCTTCATGCTAGTAATTTCATGCCATTTGCAACACAAGTATTAGTGTCAGCACCAAATTCATACCAGTTGTAGTGAAAGTTTTTGTGAAGTATTGGGATTGATTTTTATTTTCCTAGTGTGCCTTACCCTAGAAAATATCCAACTAACTTTCAGTTACAGTTGAAGCACCTTTGAATTTTTTAAAGGTTCATTATTTCTAGTTGTCTCTTCCATATGGTTCCACTACCTATCGATACTTTCAGAGGTATGTACTTACATATGTTCAAACTGTCTCATTATTCTAAAGGGTATTTGCAGGAGAAAGGATCTGTTTTCTAAACAAAAATCCTAAATGAAGAAGGATCTCAGATCCAACAAATTCATAGGAACAATGCACCCCAAGTTTTATTAATTTGATATGACTCTATTTGTTATGGAATTACTGTGATATTATGAACATCTAGGTTGTATTTTGATCTATTGAAGTTATGACTATCATAATAATCATTGGTCAAAATTAAAGTCAAACTATCAAATTGATTAAGGTTGAGATTATATATTTTATTCTCTAAACCAATTTTTTGTCAAGAAAGCATGTTATCTTAGTACATAGGGCAGGTTGAAGAAAATACTTGTCATCATGAGTGAAGGTGACTCAAAAGAAAAGAAATAGACTCAGTCTCGAGGATAAGACTCTAAGTTCCAGGTTTGACTGATTAAATTTATAAGATTCAAATTTACACATGTCAAGTTTAATAACTCCTAAACCCTGTAGTTGTGATAACAATATTTGGATTTTTTTTTATTGAATGCTTGGTAGCATGTGAGAACTATTGAAATAAATTCTTACTATAATGATTTACTAGATATAGCTAACATCTTCTCTAGGTGAAACTTCTTGTTTTGTTTCTAGGTTACCATGCAGGAATGATTTATCACAACACTAGAAGAGTGTTTCTCTCATTCCTTATTATTGTATTTCTTACTTTTTACCCTTGTTTCAAGAGGGTCACAAGTGATATCTCTAAAGGAGCTACAGTGATGATTGTTCTCTCTATTGTTTTTATTATTATTATAAAGAGTATTATTCTTGTCTACTATTTCTCCCTTGTTGTTCTTGTTCCAGGTAGGTCATAGGTGATAACCCTGAGGGAGCTATAATGATGGTTGCAAGAGGAAACATATTAGATAAGACACAGAGAATATTATCCAAGTTGTATACATGACCATATACATCGATGTACCTAATAATAATAAGAAGAATCTACTCTTTCTAGATACAAAACATCTCATATAAAGAGATATCATGAGAAGAAAAGGCTCCAAAGATGACAAAACAAATCCCTCTAGTGTAGTTGATCACTCTTCATATCATCAAGAAGAGTTAGTAGAGTTATAAAGGCATACCCAAAATCATTGTAGTAACTAGGAAGAGACCAATATGGTCTCGTGACACTTTGCAGGATGCAAATCCATATAGAATTGATGATCCATATCATGAGGAGAAAATAGCTCCACCAGTGGTGAGGAAAGACACCCCACTAAGTACGAGATCAGAAGGAGATATATTTCATAGGGATTAATCCCTCATGATCCAATAATGAGGATAAATCTCCCCACGATGATTCATAGAGATGTACAAAGCTTGATTTGTGTCCATAGGATTCTCTGAGTAAGAGGGAGAAGACTAGAATGAGAAACTTTATCAAGTAATGAGAAGAAGTGTTTATAGAACAAACATGATAAATTAAAAGAATCCGACATAGTATGTGATTCAGAGGGAGAAGGTATGGCAATCCCTATACTTGAGATTGAGTTATCTCCAGTGCGAATTGGTGTAGTACATAAGTTGAGCCATGGAGACATGACTACAACAGAATATTGATTTATCTCTAGAGAAAGAGGATAATATACCCTCGATGTTAGTGATTGAGCCACTCTTTGTTTTAGATGAAGCTATTTTCATGATAGAATAGAATAGCTACTCTGATATTTCAGCAACTACACTGAGAATGGGGCAGTCATTCTTAGTTTTGGAAAAATCAGTTCTAGGTGTAGTGTCCGAGTTCTGAAAGAAACAAATCATAAAGAGAGTAGAAGAAATACTTTGAGACAATGCGACAGATGGTTTTTTGTAGAAAGCACATAGATCCAACACATGATTGTGTTGATTGAGTTGCAATTCAGGAAGTGTACGAAGTCATTACAATATGATGTGAAAATTTGGTTCAAAGAACACGAGGATAGATATAATTTTTGTAGTGAAATACATGTTCACCTGTCTATGGAAAAACATGTGATGATGTACGTAAAGGGTACAATCGATTATGGACCGAGATATATCTTGGATTATGAGATAATATTTGTAGGGATACATAGATTCAGATTGTGAAGGAAGTGTCATACACTTGAAAAGTACAATTGGATGTTGCTTTAATATGGGATCAATTATGATCTCGTGACTTGGTGAGAAGAAGACCTATATGGAACTCAGTTCTACAGAAGCATAGTATGTGGTATTATGGTCATCTTGTGCATACAAAGGACTTGGTAAACCTGTTACATGCTCAATTATTGATAAAATGATGACAAGTATATTCAAACTCAAACCAGAACATGTAATCACCTTTCATGGAAGCAAAACATGGTGCAAAATGAGTAAAAATGGGTAAGGGCCATTGAAGCTGAGTGATTAAATCAAGGCGAAGAAGCTCAGAAACACAAAACAAAAACCATACTTGATGGATGTATAGGGTAGAGGATGTAAAGGGTAGGAGTGAAGAACTAGGTTACAAAAAACCACATATAGGAGCTCACCCTAGGAGGGCGCATATAGTCCCTGAATAAAAATTAAAAAATTTGAAGTTTGAAAAATTAGGGTTTCCTCATAAAACCCTAAGTTGCAGTTGCAGTATGAGTTGCAGTTCCAATGCGAGTTCCTTCATGCTAGTTATTTCATGCCATTTGCAGCACAAGTATTAGTGTCAGCACCAAATTCATACCAGTTGTAGTGAAAGTTTTTGTGAAGTATTGGGATTGATTTTTATTGTCCTAGTGTGCCTTATCCTAGCAAATATCCAACTAACTTTAAGTTACAAGTTGAACCACCTTTGAATTTTTTAAAGGTTCGTTATTTCTAGTTGTTTCTTCCATATGGTGCCACTACCTATCGATATTGTTAGAGGTATGTACTTACACATGTTCAAACTGTATCATTATTCTAAAGGGTATTTGCAGGAGAAAGGACCTTTTTTCTAAACAAAAATCCTAAATGAAGAAGGATCTCAGATCCAACAAATTCATAGGAACAATGCACCCCAAGTTTTATTAATTTGATATGCCTCTATTTGTTATGGAATTACTGTGATATTATGAACATCTAGGTTGTATTTTGATCTATTGAAGTTATGACTATCATAATAATCATTGGTCAAAATTAAAGTCAAACTATCAAATTGATTAAGGTTGAGATTATATATTTTATTCTCTAAATGAATTTTCTGTCAAGAAAGCATATTATCTTAGTACAGAGGACAGGTTGAAGAAAATACTTGTCATCTTGAGTGAAGGAGAATCGGAAGAAAAGAAACACACTCATTCTCGAGGATAAGACTCCAAGTACCAGGTTTGATTGATTAAATTTATATGATTCAAATTTACACATGTCAAGTTTAATAACTCCTAATTCCTGTAGTTGTGATAGCAATATTTGAAATTTTTTATTATTGAATGCTTGGTAGCATGTGAGAACTATTGAGATAAATGCTTACTATAATGATTTACTAGATATAGCTAACATCTTCTCTAGGTGAAACTTCTTGTTTTGTTTTGAGGTTACCATGGAGGAATGATTTATCACAACACTAGAAGAGTGTTTCTCTCATTCCTTATTATTCTATTTCTTACTTTTTACCCTTCTTTCAAGAGGGTCAGAAGTGATAGCTCTAAAGGAGCTACTGTGATGATTGTTCTCTCTATTGTTTTTCTTATTATTATAAATAGTATTATTCTTATCTACTATTTATCCCTTGTTGTTCTTGTTCCAGGTAGGTCACAAGTGATAATCCTGAGGGAGATATAATGATGGTTTCAAGAGGCAACATATTAGATAAGAAATAGAGCAGATTATCCAAGTTGTATACATGAACATATACATCCATGTACCTAAGAAGAAGAAGAAGAATCTACTTTCTAGATACAAAACATCTCATATAAAGAGAGATCATGAGAAGAAAAGGCTCCAAAGATGACAAAACAAATCCCTCTAGTGTAGTTGATCACTCTTCAGATCATCAGGAAGAGTTAGTAGAGTTAGAAAGGCATACCCAAAATCATTGCAGTAACTAGGAAGAGACCAATATGGTCTCGTGACACTTTGCACGATGCAAATCCATATAGAATCGATGAGCCATATCATGAGGAGAAAATAGCTCCACCAATGGTGAGGAAAGACGCCCCACTAAGTATGAGATAAAAAGGAGATATATTTCATAGGGATTCATCCCTCATGATCCAATAATGAGGAGCAATCTCCCCAAGACCATTCATAGATATTTTCAAAGCTTGATTTGTGCCCATAGGATTCTCCGAGCAAGAGGCAGAAGACTATAATGAGACACTTTATCAAGTAATGAGAAGAAGTGTATATAGAAAAAACATGATAAATTAAAAGAAGCCAACATAGTATGCGATTTAGAGGGAGCATGTATGGCAATCCCTATACTTGATATTGAGTTATCTCTAGTGCTAGTTGGTGTAGTACATAAGTCGGGCCATGGAGACATGACTACAATAGAATATTGACTTATATCTAGAGAAAGAGGATAATATACCCTTGATGTTAGTGATTGAGCCACTCTTTGTTTCAGATGAAGCTATTTTCATGATAGAATATAATAGCTACTCTCATATTTCAGCAGCTACAGTGAGAATGGGGCAGTCATTCTTAGTTTTGGAAAAATCAGTTCCAGGTGTAGTGTCCCAGTTCTGAAAGAATACAATCATAGAGAGAGTAGAAGAAATACTCTGAGACAGTGAGACAAATAGTTTTTTGTAGAAATCACATAGAGCCAACACATGATTGTGTTGATTGAGTTGCAATTCAGCAAGTGTACCAAGTTGTTACAATATGATGTGAAAATTTGGTTCAGAGAACACGAGGACAGATATATGTTTTGTAGTGAAAGACATGTTCACCTGTCTATGGAAAAACATGTGATGATGTACCTAAAGGGTACAATGGATTATGGACAGAGATATATCTCAGATTATGAGATAATATTTGTAGGTCTACATAGATTCAGATTGGGAAGGAAGTGTCATAGACTGGAAAAGTACAATTGGATGTCACTTTAGTATGGTATCAATTGTGATATCGTGACTTGGTGAGAAGAATACCTATATGGAACTTAGTTCTGCATAAGCATAGTATCTGGTATTATGGTCATCTTGTACAAAAACAATGTGACTTCATAATTTGATCGTAGAATTGATTGATCTCGAGTTGAATTAAACATGTATATTTTATGACAACTAGAGTTGCATAAAGTTGTCAGTCAACCCAGTGTGTCATGACAAGTCTAACAACATCGAGATCAAATAACACTATGCCTGGGACATAGTACAGAATGGAGCAGTAAGAGTCTAGTATATTTTCACCAATGTACAGGTAGCAGATGTGTTGACCAAGCCTCGTTGAAGAGTCAAGTTCAAGTATTTTATAATAAGCTTGGAGTGATCCAAAAATACTTCACGGGAAGTAATGTGTTCCCCAATCGTAGGAAGTGATGTGTTCCCTAGTAGTGGGAAGAGTTGTTTTCCCCAGTAGCAGGAAGGTATGTGTTGTCGAGTAGTGAGAAAGTGATTTTTTCTCCAGTAGCGAGAAGTGATGTGTTCCCTAGAAGTGGGAAGTGATGTGTTCTCCAATAGCGACAACTGATGTGATCCCCAGTATAGGGAGGTTATGTGATCCCCAATAGAGGGAAGTGATGAGCTACCCCAGTGTGAGATGGTACGCTATCCCAGCGTATGTTGGTAACAATATTGCAGACTATTACGCTATCCTAGTGCAAGTTGGTAACCCCAACTTAGGCTGATATGCTACCCGAGTGTAGGTTGGTAACCCTAACGTAGGCTAGTACGCTACGCCAATGCAGGTTGGTAACCCCAACACTGGATGGTACACTACTCCATCATAGGTTGGTAACCCCAACACAGGCTGGTATGTTATCCCAACCTAGGTTTCTAACCCCAATGCAGGTTGGTACATTATTCGAGAGAAAGTGAAGAAAATTACTGTGATATATAGATCTGTGATTGACAACAAGACAATAACCAACTATGCAGAAGTAATGATGATGACTGTGACAAGAAGAATAACTTCCTTGCTCAGAGGGAATGTTGAAGATTCAATATCTTCAGAAGATATCCTTATTGTATTTGACCAAGATAAAACCTAAAGAATGTTATTGCATTATATTTATTAAAATGACCCTATTGTGCATTTGTAAAAGTCATCCCTATTGTGCTTTCACAATTAAATGTAATTTAAGAGGGTAAATTGAGAGATCAGCCCAGACCAAATTTAAGGAGGCCGGACTACTATTTATAAGGGAGGTTAGTTCCTCACTTGTTCACTCACTCAATGATCTCTGCAACAAGAAGAAAAGTGCACAATTCTTGGAGGAGTAGTTGTTGCATCTAGGTGTGACGCCAACGAGGGTTTTGGTTTATCTCTTGGTATCTCTTGGTTAAGTGGTGCGGTATCCTTTCCTAGTGAAGGAGTAGAGGAGGATATTCTACCTTGTTAGTTCTCTTTTGGAGAGAATCATAGTTCTTGATTGGATAATATATATTGAGGAAGTTAGCTGGATTGTAATAATAAAAAAGAACCATCAATTCTAGTTGTATAAGTAAAATATCAACACTAGAGACTGCAAGTATTTTCTTAATTGTTTGTTGACCTTTTAAAATTCCAAACAAATGAATTCTCCATATTTTCTTAGATATCCAAGCTAGTTCCCTTACACCTACCACCCCTTCCATTTACATTTTATTATTTTATAAATGTTACATTATAGACTTTTATTAATCTATAAATGTAACATTAGAGACTGTAATCCTTTACATAATTGAGACTTTAAGCCTTTACAAACAAATGAAATCTCCATATCTCCTCTGAAATACAAAATGTTTCCCCTACACCTACCAACCCTTCCAATTATAGTTTATTAATCTATAAAATTTACATAGTTTTCTCATACCATGTAAGACAATTTGATATTTGATTTAAAAGAATTTAATATTTTTATATTAAATTTTTTTATTTTTCAAATTTTATAGTAAGGCACATCAATTGGATATTTTACCATGTCATATAATACAATTGGATATTTAATTTAAAAAAAAAAATAGTATTTTTTATTAAAATCTTTATTTTTTAACTTTAAAACAATTGCTACCCTATTTTAAAAATATAGTTATCTTTTGAAAGAAAGCAGTTTTAAAATAAATCTTTAAAATAATTGGTACACAAATTTAATGATAATTAATTGTATAATTGGATATTTAATTTAAAATAATTTAGTATTTTTTATTAAATTTTTTTTTTTTTACTTTAAAACAATTTCTACCTTATTTTATAAATAAACCAATTTTCAAATAAAACTTTTATTTTTTAATTTTAAAATCATTACTACACAAATGTAGTGATAATAAATTGTACAATTGGATATTTAATTTAAAATAATTTAATATTTTTTATTAAAATCTTTTATTTTTTAATTTTAAAACAATTACTACCCTATTTTATAAATAAAGCCATCTTTTAAAATAAAACAATTTTAAAATAAATATTTTATTTTTTACTTTTAAAACAATTGCTACACAAATTTAATGATAATTAATTGTTAATCTTATTAATTTAAATATTTATAATAATATTATATATTATAAACACTTCTATATTTTCAAACAAGGATTCTATCCACTATCTGCAATTCAAATATTGTCGTTTGACATATGGAATTTAAACCAAGAATATATTTTGATGGTTTAAACGGCTCGGAAAGATTTGGCTGTCGGTTTGGCAAGAGTTATCCAAACCGTTGGTTAATCCAAACCCTAGATCATTTCGAAAAACATACCTTCTTCCTTCAGCGTAGTACTTATGTGCTAGCTTGCTAGCTGAAACGGTCGACGCTTAGTTGGGTTGGGAAGAGACACCATGATTTGGATTTCATAGGAACCAATACATTATGATTCATCCATTAGGGGGCACCCATTATGATTCACCCATTATCAAACGAGCTTTGTGGGTAGACCAACTACAACCGGAAATGGGACGGATCTGAAACTATTTATGTCTCTGAGCTTCAATCTATATCGGATCGGTTCAATCTATATCTGTGGCTCTGTATCTTTAATTGCACCTACGGTTATATTGGTTTTCGCAGGTAAATAAATCTTGATTTGGCCCGATCTGATAGAAATTATGTTGATGTTCTTAAATGATAATCGAGGTTTTCACCGTTATATTGGTTTTCACAGGTAATTAAATCTTGATTTGGTAATGTAATATATGGTTTCAGTTTGAATTCTTTTAATGAGTGAATATGTTCAGGTTTCTTTCAGTTTTAATGAGTGAATACTAATTCCATCTAAATAATGAATTGTAACAGCCAGCCATTCCGGATCTATTAACGGTATTGGATATTGCATGGCGGTAAGGTTCTACTGCTTACGCAGCTGCTGGAAGGATAGTGATGGAAGCAACTGCTACTGAACGGGTACATATTATTCCTAATTTATCATTTGAAAAATAATAGAAAAAATCCAGGATAGGCCAGGCATTTGTTTATTTCCTACTTGTTGTTTTAAAACTGGAAGGATGGTGATGGAAGCAACTGCTGCTGAACGAGTACATGTTATTCCTCATTTATCATTTGAAAAATAATAGAAAAAATCCAAGATAGGCCAGGCATTTGTTTATTTCCTACTTGTTGTTTTATTTAAAGTATTACTCACTGAGTGATCAATCCCTGCAATTATTCAACCCATTAAATAGATGGATAGACATGCTAGCCTTTGTTCCGTTTTTATAAAGAGGAAACCTAATATCACTGAAAAAGAGATTCTAATCCAAATCCAATAGACTGGATAATGTTCTGTGAGACAAGCTATATACATTGTCTCACAGGTGAACTTTAAAATATCATTAATATCACCGTATATGAAAATATTCTTTAATAGCTAAACTTACCTCTCTATTCCAAAGTTGTCTTTGTCTGTATGGTTTGTATCATGAAATTTTCTTTATGTAGGATAAAACGTGTTATTCTGATTAATATCATTATGTGTGGTTGTCTTTTGTACGTTTCACTAACAAAGCCTTAGAACAGTAAACCTCACTTATGCAAGTTTCTCATTATCAATACTTAAAAAGCAAGAAGCAAACCATTAGACATCAAATACTCTATATGCAATGAAGACTTCAAGCTGTGATAGCTTAACAACTAGAAAAAGGAATGCTGAAGCAAATATAAACTATCGAATGTGAACTAGATCTAGAGAGACTATCACCTGAGCATTCAATTATTGTATCAGCAATGTAGCCTATAGCATAAGTTCCTAAACCACTAACCCAATTGTTTTGAATTGTATGCAGGTAAGCAGGAAGAGGGCTAAAGGTCTAGGAGAGCGAGACTTGAAGGCACTTAGGCCATGAGCATGAGCAGGCCGAGAAACAAAAGAAGGGTAGGCCGAGGGCTAAGGGAAAAGGGTAGGCCGAGGGCTTAGGGGCTGCTAGGAGGTGACTGTTTAGAGCTAGGGCCGAGGGCAAAAAAAGGGACTGTTAGGAGATGAGGCCGAGCTCAAAAGGGGCAGTAGTTAAGCTAGGCCGAGAGCTTTAGGGTGGATTTGGCCGTGAGCAAGGTGACCTCAAAGGGTGCCAAAAA
>ML797300.1:230558-265316 GCA_009831015.1 Picea engelmannii | reverse complement strand
CCCCTTGGCTTCCCTAGGAGTAAGCCTAGACGGAAGAAGCTCCTGTCAAGGTGACAGTGTGGGCAAGAGCTTAGACATTGTGTCTCCAAGGGCACACTAAGTGAGCAGGACTTAGCTCACGTCTGCAAGTGTGCATTAGGACGGCAATTTGTATCATGAAATTTTCTTTATGTAGGATAAAACGTGTTATTCTGATTAATATCATTATGTGTGGTTGTCTTTGTCTGTAGGTTTGTATCAACCACACATATATATTAGCAAGACTCGAAACCTTTAGTTCTCTCGGCATGAAAATTGCACGGGATCACGTTTATCTAGAACTATAAATCCAGTAGATGCCTTTGATTGGTTTTGCTCTGACAGAAATGTTTCAATGCTTGAGATTGATTTCAAAATGTACTAAGAGATTGAAATGTTGCATCTCGGCTGCCCAATTAGTTTCTTTAAAATTAGGGATTGTTAATTTTTAAAATTAGGAATTATTAATCTTTAAAATTAGGGATTGTTAATTTTTAAAATTAGGAATTGTTAATCTTTAAAATTAGGGATTTCAATGGCGGTGAGCGGGAGAAAACTCTATGTCTGATGGGTCCGACGACTCTTTATCGTCATCCAAAATCCATCATATCACAATATATAAATTACAATATGAAGTTAGAGGAGTTCATTCGTGGAATTTCGATGGATAATCAAAAGCACTTCGTGTGTCGATTTATTTCCAGTTAATTTAGAGCACTTCCGCCGTCCATTTTAGTTTTTCGGTGGATTTTTTTGTTTTTTTATGTGTTATTTTTTACCAATTAACAAGAATATATATTTTTTTTTAATATTTTAGGTTAGATTGTTTATCTTTAAATTTTCAATTCTTATATATATATATATACTATGTATGTATTTGATTGTATCTTTTATTTATATATATTTGTATTTCAATTATAAATATTATTTGTTAATTTTGGATACATGAGATTTTTTACTTTTATATATTGAATTTTTTTAGTATAATTAATGATGTATGAATTGGTTTTATTTATATATATATATATATATATATATATATATATATATATATATATATATATTTTTTAAATAATAATAATAATCTATTTTTATGTTCACTATTAATATACACACCAAAAAATTTGTATTAATTGTATATATTTTAAATTTTGTTTTTTTTTTAATTTATTTATACATTCTAATTTTTATGATAATAAATTATATGATATTTATGTTATAGTTTTATTTGTATTTATTTTTAATTTTTATTCAATTAATTCACTAAATAGAAAATTTGTATATACTTCTTTTGTGTTTGAATATTTTATTATATTATGTTTTAACTTAAAATATTATAATTTTTTTCAATGTGGATAAAACTATATTTTCTAAATGTTTGATAAATTCTTTATTTATGTTAGTTAGTTTACATGTGGTATTTTATCTTTTCTAAGTGTGGGATGCATATTTATAATATCTATTTATTATATCTTTGTTGTTCTTTTGTAAGCTTATTTGTATTTCTTTGCATTTTTTATTTGAATTATGTAATTTTTACTTCAAATAACATAATCGATCCATGATTCTTTATTCCATACTAAAAAATGGATTTGAGTAAAGTTGTATATATATATGAATGTCTTTATTCCATACTAAAAAATTGATTTGAGTAAAGTTGATATATATATATATATATATGGAGGGGAATGGGGTGAGAGAAGGAACAATACAAAGGTAAGAGAGAGAAAGAGTAGGGGGAGGGAGGGAGAGAGAGAGAAAGAGAGGAGTGAGTAAGAGAGAGAGATAAATGGAGAGAGAGAGATAGAGGGAGGGGGGGCGAAAGGGTGAGGGASAGAGAGGAGGGTGGAAAGAAAAAGTGAGAGAGAAGGGGGGAGGAAGAGAGATAGGGGGGAGGGAAGGAGAGAGGGGATGGGGGGGAGAGAGAGAGAGAAGGGGGTGGGGAGGGAAGGAGAGAGAGGGAGAGAGAGAGAAGGGCTGGAGAGGATTGAGAGAGAGGGAGGGAGGCAGAGAGAGTGGGGAGGGAAGGAGAGAAGGAGGGGGGAGAGAGAGAGAGGGGGTGGGGAGAGAGATAGAGAGAGATAGAGAGAGAGATTCAAAGAGATATATACAAGGGTTGGAGAGAAGGAGTGAGAGAGAGGGAGGGAGGCAGAGAGAGAGGGGGGAGAAGAAAGGAGAGAAAGGATGGGGGGAGAGAGAAAGAAGGGGGTGGGGAGGGAAGGAGAAAGAGAGAGAGAGAGGAGGGGTGGAGAGAAGTAGAGAGAGAGAGGGAGGGAGGCAGAGAGAGGGGGGAAAGGAAGGAGAGAGGGGATGGGGGAGAGAGAGGGGGCGAGGGAAATAGAGAGGGAGAAGGGGTGAGGGAAGGATAGAGGGGATGAGGGAGAGAGGGGGGATGGGGGATAGAGAGAAGGGGGAGGGAATTAGAGAAGGTGGAGGGAGAGGGGGGAAGGGAAGGGAGAGAGAGATAGACGGGGGAAGGGAGAGGGGGGAGGGAATGAGAGAGGGGATGGGGAGGAGAGAAGGAGAAGGGAGGAGGGAGAGAGAGAGAGGAGAAGGGAGAGAGAGGGGGATGTGAGAGAGAGAGAGGGTGGGGGGGATGAGAGAGAGAGAGAGAGATTCTTAGAAAAAAAAGTTTAAATTAAAAAAATATCTTCTTATAACAATTTATAATTTAAAGTATAGGAAATATATCTTCTTATAAACACAGAGATTCTTTGAAAAAAAAAGTTTAAATTAAAAAAATATTATAAAACAATTCTTAATTGAAATCAATCAAATAAAATAATAAATCATAAAATTAATCAAATAAAATAACAAATCATAAATCCTACAAAATATCTTCTACTAAACACACTAAATTTAGAAAAAAAATATTATAAAAAATATCTAATCAAAAGAAATCAAATAAAGTAACAAATCATAATTCGAAGTAAAAGTAGAATATATTCTCCACTTAATTACTTTATCAATTTCGTGGTTGAATGGTCCATGAAAATCTTTATTTCTCGCCTACATCAGAAACCATTTAAGGAGGAATGCAAGTTTTTAATAGCTATGTCATTCGAACCTGCAACGTCTTGTGTGCAAAGAGAAATTCATGATGATGCGTCATCACTGTAACATTGGTGTAATGGAAGGAAGGAATGTAAACTAAGTTGAATGTTCTTGACCCAATTTAAAGCATAATACAATGGTTATGTATGGCGTTGCCCTCGAAATAAAAAAAAAAATGAAATGCATGGGTAAAAAATAAACAAATAAAAACTATAAACTTAAAAAATATCTTAAATTAAAAATTAAAATAACATATTTATATTAAGTGAAGAGTACATGTTTTTTGAAAATTTTTAAATATTTATTTAATTCAACAAGATTTATAATAAATTTAAATAATAAAAAAATTACTTAAATCACAAAAGCCAAGAATGTGGGAAAATCATAATAAATGAAACAAAATTAAACTCAAAGTAAAAGGAATGTAAACAATAAGAAGAAAACAAGTAATAATTTAAAAATAAAAATAAAATTATAGCGTCCATGAGGAAAAACAATAGGTATAAAACCCTCTAACCAAGAAAAAAAAAAGAGACACCTACACATATCAAGTGTTGGGGTTGTAGTGCGGCCACGCGTCCATGGAGGTGGTGTCGGTTGTTGGTTCCCCGAGAGGATTTGGCTCCTCCTTGACTGGTGGTGCATCCTCCTCCTTGACTAGTGCGATGTTCTCCGAAGTCCCAAGTATTGGAACTGGTGCGAAGACTGGTGGCTCATCTTCTGCTGCGTATGCTTCTCCTGCTGCGGGGTGGTGGATGTCATGTAATGATGAAATAAATTGTAGGAATTGTGATGCTTTCCCATCCAAAATATCCAGGAAAAATCGTAGATCATCCAAGTCCCTATGTAGCTCAAAGAGTAGGCCTTGAAGCAGTGCAAGGCTTCTTTGCAATTTAGATTCAGGGTAGTCGCTAGAGTCGGTGTGGGAGTGAGGTTTCTGAAGTGAACCCTGGCTTGCTTCAAGGTCATCACTCTAAGAATGGGCACTGAGTAGCAGGACATGGGGCAGCCTGGAGGGTGAGGAGGGTTGAAGATTTGGGAGGATCCACTGGTACTGACTGTGAAGCGGAGGCCAAATATCCCAGGGGGCCTGCGTTGAATCCCAGAGAAGTTCCTTAGAAATCAAACCACTGAAACCTGTAATAAAAAGATGACGACAAGGGTGGGAGGTTGTCAATATTATGACTCGACTCTGCCAGGGAGGAGGACGAGGAAGACGATGAGGAGGAGTAACTTTGGGAGGGTTCAAGCAGGGGGCAAAGTGTCAGACATGACTGGTTGGGCTGCCATGTCGAGACTCATTTGGAATTCCCTCTCTGTCTCATCATCTCTAAGACACAGTGAGGGCGGAAACAACCAAGAGTGAATGATAGCAAGCATATAATCCATTGAGTGCAAGGTCAAGCTCTAGAGAAATGATCCACATGAGAATGAGGCGTCCAATACAGCTAGTGAAATTCATAATAACAGAGGAGTTGGTTTCCTCCATTAAAACAACACACATGCAGTGTAAAGTCATAGCAATGGTGTTGGTCCATGGAGGGGATGGAAATCCAAAGGAGGACGCTCTGAGATTAATGGCGCCCTGTCTCATGCAAAGTCGAATTAATAACATTAAGGTAACGGGAGGGGGTGGGACACATCTGACACATGGTTGACACCACAGTGGCTCTCTCTGGCTTCTCCTGTGGACACGGGGCTCCCACTATCACCACATCCAGGGAAAATACATTTTATTATTAAACATTATAAGAAAAATTATATTTTTAATTTTTCAAAAATTATTTATTTTTAATCTATAAATTTGTAATAAATTAATAACACAAATATTTGTTCACTTTTGAATTTGATTTTTTAAGGTATATCCCATCCTTCCCTCCAACCGAGTCCTGCCAGATCAGCCCCAACACATGACAAGGACCACCATTGTACTCTGGACATTTATTTGGTTATCAAAGGACTTCTCTTAGGGTTGAGGTGTTGCCTTAGTCATTGTGAGGTTCTTGAGATAGTTCTGCGTGTTGTTCCTCCACAGGAAGAAAAAAATCCAGTGGAGACTGCTACCTGGTGGAACATGCCATGCAACTACCTCCTCTGGTAAGTCTCTCTTTCGAATGTGATAATACTATCTCAGGTAGAAAGAAATTACAGAAGAATTATTACCGTGAGAATGCCTTCTATTATGTACCCTGGTTATAATATCTTTATTAGATATCCCTGGTTGTTATTCGTTTAAAAGAAATCTTTGGTCTGAAACTACCTTGCTTCTGTGGTGTCTACCTCCTATGTTTTGTTATTTTTGTTGTCGATCTTCCTGAAAGAACCTCAAGAAGGTTTCCTCACCCTATGAGTAGTTCACCAAGAGATCGAGCGGTTTCCTTAAGGGGTGGAAGGTTTCTTTCGATGGTAGTGTAATATATATATATGTCTTTGTTTTCGCTTCCCTCGTAAGGGGTGGAGTCATCCTTCTATAGATTTTCCCGTTTACCTGAATAATTACTTTATTTGAGTTTATATTCTTTTTCGGTGGTGTCTCAAACAGTCTAAAGGGAGTCCTATACCACGTACTATTCCGATTTGGTAATGAAACCTTGTCTCTTTTATGGTGGGTGATTAATTTCCTCCACTTGAATATCGTAGGGAGAAGGTACATTTTTGTTGTTGGTTATGACCATTTGCTATAATTCGGTTTATGAATTTTATATTTAACCCTTTTAATAAATTCCACGTCTTGTGTGAAATGCATGTGCTATGTCTTCGATAAGTTTGAAAAATTTGTAAAAATAGGGGTTTTTCCATTGACGAGTTTTTTTGTAAGAGATAACTTAAGATATCTAGTACCGACACTAATGGTGGGACCCTGTTGATGTGAGGGTACCCATTAGGACTACTTGAACCTCCTGTCCTCAACCTGGGATGTTCATTCGGATGGAAAGTGATAAGGAAAGGAATGCCAGATTCCAAGCATGAGTTAAGTGTCATTCGACCTCAAATTGTTCTCAATATTCATTGTTTTGTTGAACGATTTTCATTCGTTTAAATTTGTATACTATACTAATTTTTTATACTGATAAAACTTGCAGGGATGCTGACCATACCAGGTTCACAGATGACAGTTCTTATCCCTCATTCCAAAAGGTATTCAGGTTCCCTGTACAATGCCTCTCAGAATTTATCTTTCCGGGTACTAGAAATGAGAATCAACACTCTGTCTTCTTTTGTTAAGGAGGGGATTTTTTTTCCAAATTTCGAGTGTCGATTGGTTTAAGGGTACTGTTGATTTTTAAGTTGATGATTTACCATCAGAGGGGAACACCATGTTTGCGGGGGTTTGAAATGATATTATAAAAACTTTTGAGGTTTTAACCTCAGATTTATTTTCTTGTGTAATATAATTGAAAGGAAAAGAAATATCAAGGTTAGCTGGTTTAAAATTCCACCTAACAGTGTTGTCGTTACTCATATTAACTAGGTTGTTTTACAATCTAAAAGGCCTCTCAAGTTTGGTTCTATTATTTTTGTGTCATCGTACTATGGTCAAATAGAATCGTTATTTCTTAAAATTCCTATTTATTTCGAGAGTTTCTATGGAGGTTTAAACAACTATTTGGTTTCCATTTGTATGTGAATACCGTTTGGATTGAGCTCGAAAAGGAAACCTATAGACTTAAAGGTAGGAAACCACTTGTAAATTTCTAGAACCTGTTTTAATTCAAAACTTTGAAAGGATCTTTCGACCACTGTATAGACTACTAGGTACAAAGTCCTATACAATATTTATTCCTGCCTTTATATTACATGCTATCTACTCCTACTCAGATACGTAAGTGTATATATATATATATATATATATATATATATATATATATATATAATGATCGTAATTTTTGTCATACCGTACCCTTTATTTGTTTTCGGATTAATAGGTATATACATAAAACCACAGTCTATACCATAACTTGATAAATAATTGTTTACAAAAATATATAAGTACCCTGTGAATACCCCTGTAAAAGAAATCTTAAATGAAAACTCGAATTACATAAACTTGTTTGAACACTAGAATGCATGTGTGCTAGTAATTACCCTACACGTATCTCCGGATGGTAATAATCTAGTTTGCAAAAGAATCATTTCCATAATTTAACCATGCCAATTCCTTCCGGTATACAATTAAAAGTTAACTTCTAGTATCTGTTCATATTCTAACTCAACCGTGAAATGTCACTCAACATTAGATTCATAAGGCACTTTGCCAGTTTTTATACTTCTTATATTCGAACCGATTTCACCCAGATTATTATATCTATACAAAATCTAACAGGTGTACTACAAGTGTGACTAAATCCTTCAAAAGAGATGGAAAATAATTCTATTCAGATTTAACATTTACATTATAGTAGATATATGAATTGTAGAGAATGAAAAACAATTCTATTCAGATTTAGCAAACTAATTAAATCAGATATATGATTATTCAAACAGGTAAGGAAAAGGGTTACATATCTGAACCAATTCGCGGAAAGATGAAGGGAACAACCACGTTCCTCCCAATCATAGAATAGGGAAGCCAAATCCTTTGTCCTATTCACCACCTAGCCTGACCATGAATCCATGAGGGGAAACATGGAATTTCCTCTTTAGAAATGTTTTGCTATGTTAGTAATCTTCTCCTTGCCTCACACTCAGCGAGTAGTGTTCATCACAACAAGTGACCAGAATTATTATTTCCCAGCATGCTTGGCAACATCTTGCCTCCTCACATATGCTATTTATCCCGACCATATCTTTGCCTAGGTCTTTTCCCTCTCTTGGGAATTTTCACATCTTTCTAAATCCCTAATTTTCAGGGGATGCTAATGGCCAAATCTCTGATTTTCCACTTGTAAAAATCAGTCCACAGGTATTTCCAACATGTTCCCCACTTATGGAGTCATGGTCAGTTGATTTTAACATGGTTGTTCCATTTGTCCTCCTTTAATCAATATAAAATATTCTATTTTTATACAAGTGTCATAGTCAAATAGCTAGTTGGGTCAAATCAGATATCTTTCCAGCAGTCATAATAATCAATTACAAATATTAAATTCGAAATTCAGAATTTCCATAAATGGAAAAAAAATTCCAAATTCGAATTTACTAAAAATGGAATAATTTTCCAACAAATTTAAATTTCAAAAATACTTTATTTTTTTAGGGATGTCACATTCTTTCCCCCTTCAATAAAACACTGTCCTCAGTGTTCATTCCTTTCTTGGAATAGGATTGGATGTTATTTCCATAGATCTCCCTCCAACTCCCAAGTGGCCTCGTGAGGACTAAAGTGCTTCCATTGCACCTTTACTTGAGCGACGACTCTGTTCCAAATTTCTATTTCTCTATGGTCTAGAATGCGCAGGGGTTCCACCTGGAACTCGCCTTCAGGTTCCACTTGCACCAAGTTCCAATCAATCATATGAGTAGGGTCATGAACGTACTTTTTCAACAAGGAAACATGAAATAAATTATGAATTCTTAGATTAGCTGAGTGCAAGTTGGTATGCTATGGGTCCAATTCGAGTTAGTATTTTGAAGGGCTGACAAAACCTGGGTGCCATCTTGGCATAGTTCCCTAACTTAAATTAACTTTTCTAGGCTTTGACCTTCAAATAAACATGGTCTCCCACTTGAAATTCCAAGTGTCTTCTTTTATGATATGCATAGCTCTTCTGTTTGTACTGTTCTTCTTTTAAGTTTTGTTGTACTTTCCTTACCATGTTCTCCATTTCTTGGAGCATCTCTGGTCCAACCATGAGTCTTTCAGCTGGGTTATCCCAACTAATTGGAGTCGTACACTTTATGTCATACAGTACCTCGAAGTGGCTTAACTTAGCCAAAGTTTGGTACCCATTGTTATATGAAAATTCTACCAAGTGTAGATAATCTTCCCACTTGTTCGGTTTTGTTATTGCGTACATGCAGAGCATATCCTCTATGATTTGTTTTGTCATTTCGTTCTTTCCATCTATTTGTGGATGATAGATTGTACTGAAATTCAAATTAGTATTTATCCCTGCAAACAATTCCTTCCAAAAAGAGGATGTAAATTTTACGTCTCTATCTGAAATCACCATTTTAGGAATACCATGCAGTCTAAAAATTTCTTTCATGAATATTTCAGCAATGTTTATAGCTTTAAAAGTAGACTTTATAGGAATAAAGTGTGCAAACTTACTGAGTTTATTGATTACAACCATGATAGAATCATTTGGTTTCTAAGTTTTATGAAAATTATAAAGTCCAGCGATATGGTCTCCCATTTCCATTCTGGTACTGGTAATGGCTGTAATAGGTCAGTTGGGTGCTGGTGCTTGGCCTTAACCTGCTGACCATATTGGCACCTAGCCAAGTATTCTACTATTTCAACCTTCATATTAGACCAATAAAATAGTTTCCTAAGTGTTGTTATTGTTTTCTTGTATCCTGGATGGCCAGGATATGGTTTCTTATGTACTTTGTCCAAGACTATTAATTTTAACTCTGTTGAATCTGGTATGTAAAGACTGTTTTTAAATCGTAATAGTCCCTTCTCGTCGATACTTAGATTTGGTTTATCTAAGTTTGTGGTATTGTTTTGTAATTCTGCCATTATCTTAGTCTAGTTTCCATCGTTAATATATGTTGTCCTTATCCTTTGTTCCAAATCCTTTTCTGTCCTGCTAATATTTATCTCAAATAACCCATGGACTCTTCTGCTTAAAGCGTCTACTACCTTATTTTCCTTACCCTTAATATGTCTAACCTCGAATTCGAATTCGCTCAAGAAGGCTATCCATATTGCTTGTCTTGCATTAATATCTCATCGACTAAACATATATTTTACCACACTATTATCCGTCAATAGAAGAAATTTTCTACCCATTATGTTGTGTCACCACATTTTTAAGGTGTGTATTACCACTGCCAATTCTAAGTCATGAGTGACATAATTTCGCTCATGTTCTTTTAATTTCCTGGACTCATAGAAAATAACGTGTCCCTCCTGAGTTAGGACACCACCTAGTCCTTCTTTACTTGCATCAACACATACGGTGAAGTCTTTATTTGAGTGTGCTACCTTCAATATGGGTGCAATTGTCAATAATTCCTTTAGCTTGTTAAAACTATCCTGACACTTCTCTGACCAGATGAAATTGGTCCCTTTTATTTGTAATTATGTTATAGGGTAGGCTATCTTGGAAAACCCTTCTATAAATGTGCGATAATATCAAGTCATTCCCAAGAATGACCAGATATCCACTACATCCTTAGGTACCATCCATTCCATAATGGATTTTATCTTCTCCAGGTCTATGGAAATGCCTTCTGCTGAAATTACATGTCCTAGATATTGTATTTCCTTTTGATAAAAGTCACACTTGGAAAATTTGGCGTACAGTTTGTGTTTCCTCAGCGTTTGCAGAACTATTCTTAAGTGGTCATCATATTCTTCCTCCATTTTAGAATATACCAGAATGTCATCGATAAATACTACTACAAACTTGTCTAAGTACTGGCTAAAAATTCTATTCATCAGGCACATAAACGTGGTTGGGGCGTTAGTGAGTCCGAAAGATATGACTACGAATTCATAGTGCCCATATCTTGTTCGAAAAGTTGTTTTGTTTATGTCCTTGTCTTTTATCCTAACTTGATGATAACCGGATCGTAAATCCAACTTTGAAAAGATCTTGGCCCCACCTATTTGATCGAACATATCATTTATCCTTGGTAAGGGTTTTTTTTTCTTAATTTTCATTTTGTTTAGTTGTCTATAATCGATACATAGTCTTAGAGTACCATATTTCTTTTTCACAAAGCAGATTGGTGCCCCCCATGGTGAAACACTCGGTCTGATATACTCTTTGTCCAACAATTCTTGTAATTGTATTTTTAATTTAGTCAGTTCTGGTAGACTCATTCGGTAGAGTTCTTTTGAGATAGGGGCTAAACCAAGTAGTAGGTCTATGTAGAAGTCTATTTCCCTTATAGGAGGTAATTCTAGTATACCATCCACAAACATGTCTCTAAATTCACGTAGGACAACAAATTCTTCTAACTTTGGATTATCATCTTTTTCTAACAGGTTTGTTACTTGGATGGAATAAAATTGACATCCCTTTCTCATACATTTATTGAGTTGCATCGTTGAAACTTGTCTAACTGATACAGGTCTTAGTATACCTTGGGTGGTTCTAGTAGTGCCAAAATTGTCTTTATAGTTAAGTAACTTTGTATAACAATCTAGTACTGCTTTGTGTTGTTCCAACCAATCCATCCTGATAATCATATCGTAAGATCCTAGTGGTAGGGTGTTTAGATTTGTCCTTATATTTTGACCATCTAAGATGAACTCAAAATCAGAAATAAATTCAACTAGTTTTCTTTTTGTGCCTATTGCTATGAGACGAACAAAGTTCGCTCACACAAGAATTATCCAAAATACTTGGAATATAACAAAGTAATCCATATAGGAATGTAAACAATAAATGAATAATAAGATATGATAAGATATAAGATAGATGAGATAGATATTTACAATTGAGAATGAGGGCTTGTTTATATACCCATGCAGGGGTGCCCTTTATAAATAGTCATGTCCTTTGAGACATGACCTTTCATTATTAATAATTATTATTTATTAATTATTATGTTATGACTATCTATGATATATGTATATTTATGTTCATAACATTGCCTTCCCCTTAAAAATGCTTTGTCCTGAAAGCATAAGCACTGGAAGGCTTCCCTTTGAAATTTTGTTCTAGCACACGATGTCTTCTTAAATCTTCTGTGCTTGTAGTTGCGACTTTCGATGAAACAAGATGATATAACCTTCAAATTCCCAAACTAATGTGTTGCATCTTTTGGGGAGTGATCCATCCCAACTCTACTTTCATTGGAATTGTTTGATGATTGATTATTCCAAGTTGTTGATTTTGTCTTCGTTCTTTTTCTGTGTGGTATTTTATTTGTTTGTAAGAAGAACATTGCTTATTTTCCTCTTTTATTAGTCGTTGGTCAGAAGGACTCTTGTGATTTGGATGATGATAAGGCATCCTAATATCTTGTGACTTTTCCTTGGAATCATATTCTTTTGATGTTTGTAGTGATTTGTCCACGTAAGCATTCTTTTGAATATGACCATTATTTGACTTTGTATTGGTTCCTTTTTCTACTGTCGAGATTTGAGTGTCAAATAAATTCTCTATTGGATTAGTCATTGTTTCCTTGTCGATTAATGATTTTTTGCGATATATCTCTTCGTGTAAAGACTTCTTATCGTGCTTGAGCTTTTTAACCTGAGTTAACAAATCTTGATTATGTCGTCTTAATTGTAAAAGTTCTTCTTTATCTTCTGACTTGTCATCTTTATTTTTTTATTCTAGATTCTCCTTTCTTTCATCTTTTAAGATTTTAATTTGTTTGAGTAACTTCTGATTAAGGTTCCTTAGGTAGGAGCTTTCTTCCTCTTTTTTGATTAATTTCTCTTTGAGACCTTGATTTTCTTGTTCAAACTTTTGAAAACACTGCTTCTTCTCCTTGGACTTCATGATTTTTGCAAGTAGTTTTTTATTATGATTTCTTAGGCGAGAAATCTCTTCATATTTTTCAATGATGATGTTGTCATATTCTTCTTGTCAATCTTGCAACTCCTGTATTGACTTCGGGTTATCTAGAAGGAGCACTTCTGATATGTCCTTCAGGTCTTCTCATGATGGAGCTTCTGAAATTGACTTCATTGTAGTGTCCTGTAATGTGAATTTCTTCTTCTTATAAGAAAATGTTAAAAACTTTTTCCTTGTGTTGAAAATAAAAGTACCTAATGTATCTACCCAAGTTGACGCTAGAAATATATCAACAATGCCTTGATACATTGATACCACATTGAATTGACCTATGAGTCTGTACTCATCAATAGATAGTTGCAGGTTCTTAATTTCATATTTCCCATCGAAAAGACACGTGTCATTTTCAATTATATTTGACTCGAAAACCATTAATTGGTTTTCCATACCAACGTTAATGTGATTTTTCCTAGCGGTAGGGAAAATAGCAATGTTGATATTCTTTCCGTGAATAATCCCATTAACATTTAATAAGGGATCTGCATATTTTTTATAAGTCTGAGGGAATCTTCCTCCTTTCATTTTGGAATCGTCCCTTTTATAACTTTTATAACTTAGATTGAACTTTGGATTATTTTTTTCAATCACCCTTTTATCCTTTTTAATAACTCTTGATCCCAATAAGTATTAATAACTCTCACTTGAAAATATAATAATATATTTTCTTTAACTTTTTCTTATAATTAAAACTTTGAATACTTATATATATGTGTATCTTTTTTCTTTTTTTTTTAATATATATCCCTTCTAATAACTTTATGACTTTAATTAATAAAGTTATTTATTTATTTATTTATTTATTTATAACTTTTCATGTGTATAAAAGTATTTTTATTTTAATATTTGTATAAAATATAAAAGTTATCACTTTTTCATCAAATAATATGATTTTGATTTCTTATATCTTCGTATTCACTTTTTATTTTTTGTATATTAGTTTGACTTCTTCTTACTAAATAATTTTTGAAATTCATGAATTAATGAACCGTGAATTGCACGTGAAGGGTGCCAATTGGCTCACGAAAGTCACATTCAATAGTCATGACTTAACCGTGATTGTATCAATACCCTCTTAATTTACCTCATACGCAGTCGGGTTATCCACGTGGTGTGATGTGTCGGGGTTGGGATCTGCGGAAGGGGGGTCTGTCGAGGGTTGTAAGGCAAGAGTGGGGAACAGGGTTTGGGGTTTAAATAGTCGCAGAGTTGGGGTGAGGAGTGATAGGGATCAGGTGTGTGGTGGGGTAATGTGTCGGGTGGGAAAGGAAGGGTTGCGGGAGAGGGAAGGGGGACAGGAAAGGGTTATGGGTTGTGGTCGGGGGTGTTGGGAGAGGGGGTAGGAACAACAGTAGTGGGGAGGGTTGCGATGGAAGGGGTTACGGGAAAGGGTATGGGGGTAGAGGGAATGGATAGGTAATGGGAGGGAGGGAATGGAATTTGGAGCAGGGTACGAGAGACAAGGAACAGGGGGGAAGGGAATTTAATAACCAATCTTTGTTTCCAATTTGATATCCTTGTGATTTCAGTGATAGATACTTCTTCTAAATTTTAGAATTTGTAGCAGAATCACCTTTATTTTTCAATGAATTTTCGAGCTTTTAAATGGCCAAAGGCCGGGTTGGTGGTCAAAGATCAAATTTTTCAGAGAAACTCTAAATGAAGGTAGGTTGTCCAAAAGCCGGTTCAGACAAGGTCTGATAAGGGGATTGGCCAAAGGCCGGGATCAAAAAAACTTGCTCTGATACCAAATGAGACGAACAAAGTTTGCTCGCACAAGAATTATCCAAAATACTTGGAATATAACAAAGTAATCCATATAGCACTGTAAATAATAAATGAATAATAAGATATGATAAGATATAAGATAGATGAGATAGATATTTACAATTGAGAATGAGGGCTTGTTTATATACCCACGCAGGGGTGCCCTTTATCAATAGTCATGTCCTTTGAGACATGACCTTTCATTATTAATAATTATTATTTATTAATTATTATTTTATGAATATCTATGATATATGTATATTTATGTTCATAACATGCTAGTTCTACTAGCCATGATTTCTCATGCTTCAGTCTCTTAAGTTTGTTTGACTATACTACATAGGGAATAATACAACTTAAAGTAACTCCAGGGTCAATTAAAATAGAAATTTGAGAGTTATTGATTTTACCTTCGATATCTACCACGGAGGACTAGTGGTCAGCTTGGCGGCCATCTATGGCTGTATTTATCCGATGCAGGCTTCTGCCCGCGTCACCCACCGTCGAGGCTTCCTGTAAATTATGAATAGCAATTTTGTTTGTTGGAATTAAACATGGATAATTCCTCCTTATATCTGGTTCTCCACATTCCTCACACTTCAATGGTTCGTGGGAGCTATCCTCAAATGTCTTCATTCCCAAATTTATCGGTCTACCACTACCTTGTGTATTCGGATGATTGTAGTAAAAATCCTTTCTCGGAAAGTTTTTGGTTTCATTCCAATAAGGAGTTGGCTGGTATCCCTTCTTCCACTAGTTCATTCAATCTTGTTTCTTATCCTTCCAGGTTTTGGGAAACTCTACCCATTGTTTATACTGGTCATAGCACATTTGTGCTTTCCTGAATACCTCACTCAAGGATTTGGGGTTGTCAAACTCAATTCTATCTCTGTAGGACTGTGGTAAACAACTTAAGAATCGCTGGATTTTTACCTTATCCTCCCAGATGTATGGTACGAACCTTCATAGTTCTAGAAATTTATTTATAAGGTCCTCCATCGTCATTTTCCCAAGTTGTAACTCGTAAAAGCTTTTGTTTTCCTTTCATAATAGTTTTTAGAAAGGTATTGTTTCTCGAAATACTTCTTAAATTTATACCATTCCAATTGTTTTTCCTTTAGGCCCTTGGCTAATTTCAGGTCATGCCACCAAATACTGGCCTTCCTTTCAGATTGTATATGGCCATTCTGGCCTTCATATTGCTGGAATAGTTGTAGATCTAGAAGTATTTTTTGATGTCCAACAACCATGCCTCAACTTCTTCTCCTGTCCTGGATTCTCCATCAAAGGTAGTTGTTTTTATCTTTTTAAATTCTCCTTCAAGGTGGTCTACTTGTTTTCTTTTTCTGTCAGTTTTAGTTTTGTCTTCAGCTGAAGGTGTTCCTTTAGATGAACTGTCTCATTTTTATGTTTCTGGCCCATATTTCTTGGAGGACCTCTTGTTGACCTCTTCATCATGGTTATCATCCTTTGGGATTTTCTTGGTCACTATACTGCGCAGTAGGACTTCATTTATTTCTTGTTGTTCCTGTTGTACTTTCTTCAATTTCTCATTGTTTTCTTTGAAAACCTACAACTCAACAATAAGATTCCTCATTATTTCCAGTACTTCCGTAGGATATCTTCCATCACTATTCTGTCTTGGATCTCCATGAGGTCCCTATTCTGGATTTCCTTCCATTCTGATTTCTGCATCATCCTAAGTTGCCATAATTCACACAAAACAAAATGTTTTATGTTTGTAACAAAAAGGTTTATTAGTTTTTCATAGACCAAAATGTGTTCTAAGAAACTAATGTGGCCATGTTCAGGTCGAGTGTTGTAAACTTTTTCTCTAATACCATATGTAATAAAACTCAATTTTACCATAAAAAAAAAAAAAAATTGTACCATAAACCTCTAAATTCATATATATTTGCTACCAAGGAGATATACTTTATTATAATTATAAACTTTGAGAGGTACTCATGTATTAAGAGGACCAACTCTAGAATTTTTTATCCTTGATCTTGTCTTTATTCACTTGTGTCTATGTTTACATACTAATCTAGACCTAGAAACCATGGTCCTAGATTATCCTTAGTGTGAGTCCTCTATGTTATCCGTAGGATTAAAAGGTTAAAATTTCTTTTGCATATAAAATCAAAACTATGTGTCTTTCTTTGGAGGCGCAGTGTAGGAACTAGATCCCTTGGCCAGACATAGGGTTTCCAATATATAATTAGAAAACTTGTTTGTGGTCTAGTTCTTCAATGGATACCCATAATTGTGATTAATGTGTTTCCAGTTGTTAACTAACTATGGGTTTGGAAAATGAGATTGAAATGAAACCTCAACTGACTCAAAATTAACTGCGGCTCCTTCACGGAGTATCATCTGAACAATGGAATAATTGTAAAGTTTAGTTTGGAAATGAATGACCCTGATTTGTCACGTCACGAATGGTTCGTCATTAACTTCATGACTCCTTGAACGAAGAGAAGAGGTTTGTGTGTCGCAGGAATTTAAAGCTCCCTACATTCGCCATTAATAGGAACTTTGGTATGCATAACTTTTTAAGGTATCTCCCATCCTTCCCTCCAACTGAGTCCTGCCAGATCAGCCCCAGCACATGACCAGGACCACCATGGTACTCTTTACATTTATTTGGTTATCAAAAGACTTCTCGTAGGGTTGAGGTGTTGCCTTAGTCATTGTGAGGTTCTCGAGATAGTTCTGTGTGTTGTTCCTCTGCAGGAAGGAAAAACTCTAGTGGAGACTGCTACCTAGTGGAACATGCCATGCAACTGCCTCCTCTCGAAAGTATCTCTTTCGAATGCTATAATACTATCTAAGGTAGAAAGAAATTCTGGAAGAATCATTACCATGAGAATTCCTTCTATTATGTACCCTGGTTATAATATCTTTATTAGATATCACTGATCACTATTATTTTAAAAGAAATATTTGGTTTGGAACTGCCTTGCTTCCGTGGCGTATACCTCCTATGTTTTGTTATTTCTATTGTCGATCTTCCTGAAAGAACCTCAAGCAGGTTTCCCGGCCCTGTGAGTAGTTCACCAAGAGATCGAGTGGTTTCCTTAAGGGGTGGAAGGTTTCTTTCGATGGTAGTGTAATATATATATACGTCTTTTTTTTCGCTTCCCTCGTAAGGGGTGGAGTCATCCTTCTGTAAATTTTCCTGTTTACCTGAATAATTACTTTATTTGAGTTTATCTTCTTTTTCTATGGTGTCTCAAATAGTATAAAGGGAGTCCTATGCCACGTACTGTTCTCAATTGGTAATGAAACATTTTCTCTTTTATGGTGGGTGATTAATTTCCTCCACTTGAATATCGTAGGGTGAAGATACAGTTTTGTTGTTGGTTATGACCATTTGCTATAATTTGTCTTATGAAATTTAGATTTAACCCTTTTAATAAAGTCCACGTCCTATGTGAAATGCCTATGCTATGTCTTCGATAAGTTTGAACAATTTGTAAAAATAGGGGTTTTTCCACTGACAAGTTTTTTTGTAAGAGATAACTTAAGAGATATGGTACCGACACTAATGGTGGGACCCTGTTTATGAAAGGTACCCATTAGGACTACTCAAACCTCCTCTCCTTGTCCTGAGATGTTCGTTCGAATGGAAAGAGACAAGGAAAGGAATTCCAGACTCCAAGCGTGCGTTAAGTGTCGTTCAACTTCAAACTGTTCTCAATATTTACTGTGGTGTTGAATGATTTTCATTCCTTTAAATTTGTATACTATACTAATGTTTTATACTGATAAAAATTGCAGGGATGTTGACCATACCAAGTTCCTAGATGATGGTTCTTATCCCTCATTCTAAATGGTATTCGGGTTCCCTGTACAACGCCTCTCATAATTTATCTTTTCGGGTACTAGAAATGAGAATCAACGCTCTATCTGCCTTTATTAAGGAGGGGAGTTTTTGTCCCCATTTATGGTGTCGATTGGTTTAAGGGTATTTCCAATTGTTAGGTTGATGATCTACCATGAGAGGGGAACACCATATTTGCGAGGGTTTGAACTGATATTATAAATACTTTTGAGGGTTTAACCCAAGATTTATTTTCTTGTGTAATATAATTGAAAGGAAAATAAATATCATGGTTAGTTGGTTTAAAATTACATCTAACAGTGTTGTCGTTACTCATATTACCTATTTATTTCCTGAGTTTTTATGGAGGTTTAAACAACTATTTGGTTTCCATGTGTATGTGAATATTGTTGGAATTGCGCTTGAAAAGGAAACCTACAGACCTAAAGGTAGGAAACCACTTGTAAATTTCTAGAACCCGTTTTAATTGAAAACTTTGAAAGGATCTTTCAACCACTGTACAAACTCCTAGGTACAAAGTCCTACAAAATATTTATTCCCTCCTCTATATTACATGCTATCCACTCCTAATGGGATACATAAGTGTGTATATATATATATATATATATATAATGATCACAATTTCTATCATACCTGACCCATATATATATATATATAATGATCACAATTTCTATCATACCTGACCCTTTATTTGTTTTCGAATTAATAGGTATATACATAAAACCATAGTTTATACCATAACTCGATGAATAATTGTTTACATAAATATATAAGTACCCTGTGAATACCCCATGTAAAAGAAATCTTAAATGAAAACTCGAATTACATAAACTTGTTTGAACGGTAGAATGCATGTATGATGGTAATTACCCTACAGGTATCTCTGGATGGTAATAATCTAGTTTGCAAAAGAATCATTTCTAGAATTTAACCATGCCAATTCCTTCCAGTATACAATTAAAAGGTAACTTCTAGTATTTGTTCAGATTCTAACTCAACCTTGAAATGTCACTCAACATTAGATTCATAAGGCACTCTGCCAGTTTTTATACTTCTTATATTTGAGCCGATTTCAGCCAGATTATTATATCTATACAAAATCTAATAGGTGTACTGCAACTGTGACTAAATCGTTCAACAAATATGGAAAATAATTCTATTCAGAATTAACATTTACATTACAATAGATATATGAATCATAGAGAATGAAAAACAATTCTATTCAGATTTAGAAACTTCATTAAATCAAAGATATGATTATTCTGAAAGGTAAGGAAAGGGTTACATATCTGAACCAATTCATGGAAAGACGAAGGGAAAAAACACATTCCTCCCAACCGTAGAATAGGGTAGTCAAACCCTTTTTCCTATCCACCCCCTAGCCTGACCATGAATCCATGAGGGAAAAATTGGAATTTCCTCTTTAGTAATGTTTTCCTCTGTCAGTAATCTTCTCCTTGCCTCACACTTAGCTAGTAGTTTTCATCATAGCAAGTGACCAAAATTATTATTTCCCAGCATACTTGGCAACGTCCTGCCTCCTCACATATGCTATTTATCCCGACCATATCTTTGCCTAGGTCTTTTCCCTCTCTTGGGAATTTTCGAATCTTTCTAAATCCATGATTTTCAAGGGCTGCTAATGGCCAAATATCTGATTTACCACTTGTAAAAATCAGTCCAGAGGTAGTTCCAACATGTTCCCCACTCATGGAGTCATGGTGAGCTGATTTTAACATGGTTGTTCCATTTATCCTCCTGCAATCAATATAAAATATTATGTTTTTATACAAGTGTCATAGTCAAATAGCTAGTTGGGTAAAATCATATCTCTTCCCAAGAATCATAATAATTAATTACAATTATTAAATTCGAGATTCAGAATTTCCATAAATGGAAATTTTTTTCCAAATTCGAATTTACTAAAAATGGAATAATTTTCCAACAAATTTAAATTTCAAAAATACTTTATTTTTTCGGGGATGTCACACAAAGTAAGTTGACAGGCCTCTATCATGAATATTACACAGATATCACATTTGGTATACTTTATACCAATTGATTGCCCCCACTTCATATCACAAAAGTAAAATATAAGACATATGGTGAAAGGAAATTCATAATTAATTGCCCCCATCTAGTTCGAAGACATGATGAAAGGAAATTCATAAAATGATTGCCCTCATCTCAGCATTTACCAAATAACATCATCAGGGTACTGAACAGGCTCGCTCGCAATGAAGCAATATATAAGATATCTGTAAGGTTGTCATACATAAATTATACTACACTCTGGTAATTAGATTTTTCAAAACTGGAACCATAGCCCAAGTTTATGCAGGTCTCCCTGATTAAAATCATGGAATTTACTTCATTTTGATGAAAGATAAAACCTACAGGACCTGTTGAATTTCCTAATATTGTTTGCACTATCTTAAACATACCCGAATTCAGTCTCGAGAAAGGGAAAGTTACCGAATGGACTGTAGTTGAGTTTATAAAGTGTGTTGATTTTTGAAAGTTTTCCAGAAATAAAGTTGAAACCTCAAATTTCCCTCTATATCCTCTTTCCAAACAGGTTTCACAGAAGCAAATTCATGACTCCATTTACCCAATACATGCACTTGGTTTGTTGTCCTTCTCATCCCGCAAGGAGACAAAATCCCTAGTTGTTGCCTATGTTGGATCCACCCTTCTCTAAATAGGTGAAACGTTATACTTAATCCCAAAAAGACATATTTTTGGGACTTCGTTTATTTCATGATTCTACCCACTAAAGACGCAATATCCTGACACGCGAAAAGACAAAAACTTTTTAGTTCTAATCACAATTACTAAATGACTAAGTAGGGATTATCATATTTTATTACCCCACACTCTCTCTCTCTCGGGAGTTACACGTTGAGCACTTCTCAAACCTATGACATGTGAAGTCGCGAAGTCGTTTTAAAGTTGCGTAGGTTAATATCAAGAGTAAATCACTTTAAACCTTAGTTAATCATTATTGTGATTTCGTGACTCAATGATTGCTTCCCCCAAAAGAAGCACCTTTGTAAATCTGATCCACAAAGTCACGGTATTCATTAATTAAGTGTGGATTAATTAAAGTCTTAAGTCAAATCACACAAAATCAACTAAATCGCACCATCGCGATTTCGAGTTTTTTGGGTTCCAAGGCTAGGAGAGAAATCATTCGATATGGCGATCCCTAAAAAAGGGATTAGCCACTAAAGAGAACTTAATTAAAGGAACTAAACCAGATTAATGAACACCTTAAACAACCTTTAACACACACAATTTACGGATGAAGTTTTGAATATTTTTGCATTTTTCCATGTCACGAATCATCAAGCATTTATGAAATTTATTTGAATTCCAGTGAGGTGATGGATAATAAGATCTTGTTTTAATTATAAATCTTTCTATTAAATGATTTGACCATTCTGTTAGAAAGGACTCGCACGGGCTTTAAATGATCAAGACAAAGGGGTTTCTTTCAATAATTCAGTTTTCATTTCTATTGTGCGTAGAGCTATTTCACCGGGATAACTTTTGTCTGCATTTTCAATCTTTCCGACAGTGGATCTAGTTGCAAGGTTCTCTATCATGGCTCCACGAAAAGTGACCAAGGTAGTTGTCGAGAGTTCAGGTCAAGTTTCAGATGTTGTTTCTGATACCTCTCCCTTAAGTATTAATTTTGTCAAAACATGGACGTACGTTTCCAACATTCTCCAATCTGAGTCGATAGACTGTTCGGATGATTCCAGCGGTAACAAGAAGGATGACTTGTCCACCAAATACAAAATTGTCGCTCAAGCAGAGATGCAAAAAATAGAGGCAAGTCCACAACTTCTTACCTATTATGATATGATCAGATAGGCACTGGACCATGTGGACATCCTGACTAGGATGATTATCAGTGAACAGAGGGTGGTAATTGGGACTTTTAGACCAGATCATTTATAGGCAATGTATAAATTTTCACCCACACTGAACCTTACTCACAATGCCAAATTCCTAGAGGGTTTCAAGAATAAGGAATGTGAGTAGTATGGAAAACATTTATCTGATCTAATCAATGATTGGGTTTCACACCCCATGAAATCCAGGGCTGATACTAACAAAATTTATTAAATCTCCTCCTTAGAGCCACAATTCAAGTATATAGCGATGATGTCTTGTAGGCTGTATGGGGAGGAAACTACTCACTTTTTCCTCCCATGGGTACCGCTTATTCATACAGTTGTTGAGGGTTTCACTTTCGACTCGTCCAAATTGTTGTCTGACAGTCTGACCATTCGAATTACCGAATACCAAGCGCAAAGGGTGAGTAGGAAGGCAACTTCATTCTTTATGTCTTCTTGCCTCATGGATGCTATTTTATTCATGACACCTTTCCCACTAATGAGCTGGATCTAGGTTTCTTCTAATACAGAGCCTATTCATGTTAACCACTCGAAACTTTGGGAGGATAAAGCCAAAGAATTTGTCTATGAGATCTTTAACTAGGTAATGGTACTAGTGCATGTCTCCATCTTCTACCATCCATCTCCCATGATTTTGGATAACATCATGGCCAACCTCAGTAGCATGGAAAATTGGTATATAGAAGACAATTTTTTATACATCAGGGTCTTTGGCACCTCTGTTACCCCATATGTTGTGCCGCTATTCTTTCCAGATGAGCTATTGTGCCACGAGATCACCAGAAAAAATGTGCTCAGTGGGATAAGCAAAGAGCTCAAAGGGGTATCGAAAAAGGTATGGACGCCCTTTCCCATTCACATTGGTGCATATTATTCATTAGATTTTGGCCATGCTAGAGCTGAGGCTATAGCCTTAGAAGAAATGAAATTGATGGAAATTGAGTTTAAGAAGCATGACCCTAATAAGGTTATGAGTAATCACCTGGTGAGTTGTGGCCTGAAGAAATACGAACATGAGGATTCGCCTCATGATGAAATCTTTCGGGGTGTGAGGTGCTACTTAGAAGTCCTAAGTCGGATTCAAGCCCTACCGCCTAGAGATATGGCCGATTTCTTTAAATTCTAGGAGCACCGATGGAGTTGTCTCCCCAGGTTTTACAGAGAGAAACCCCAAATCTTCCAGTTACACAAAAAATGGAAGCCAAAGGCTCAAAGAACTCGAGTCCTGACAAGGAGAAGAACCAAGATAAAACAGTAGAGGTTGGGACCTCAGAACGAGGAGCCAAAATTCCCGATCAACAGGAAGGAAACCCAGAAAAGGGTACGTCGGGAAAGAAGGTCCAAATTTAAGTAGAGATACCTTCGCAAGGGATGGGTGACTCACTATCTCTCATATCAAGAAAGCCAACCATAGATGTTATCCTGAAACAATCATTCAAGGAAATCGATAGTCCCATTGCTTCTATCACACCCTTACACTTCACAAAGGGGAACCTCAATGCGAGATGGATTTTCAATGAAGAACTAATGCCCATTTCTATATCAGAGTTACCTCATAATGAATTTATCTTCGATAAAAAAAGGAAGGTCATGGTGAAGCAAGAATCATATCAAAAAGTGGGTGCAGTGGCTAAAAAATATAAAATCCTGGCAGAATAAAAGGTCGTAGAAGAGGAAGAATTCACCGACGAGATAGCAGGAACATTGGGGGCTTATGCTACAACCAATCAATATTCAGTTGGAACTTTGAAGGCACAGTTGAAACAAAATAACCTCTTGATCGGTAATTTGGAAGCTAAGGTGGCTACGATGGAAGAAAATGCCAAGGATGAGGTGAGAAAAATACTCGAGCAAGCCAGAATAGACGATATGCAAGAGATCGAGAGACTTAGATCCGACCTTGAGAAGATGTGATAGTCGATGCAAATAAGCCAAATGAAGGTAAGGCTGCAGGAATAACAAATAATACAGTTAGAGTCGAAAATGGATGTTGCTAAAAACTAGTTCTTAGAAATAAAGATATTCCAATCCGAAGCCACCAAAATCTGATAGAATGCATTAGCAGCTCAATAGGATGTGATTGCTACAGTGGGAACCATTCAGAATCACTTTTAGATGATATATCAAGTGCTAGAAGGTATCTCTTTGAGAGAAAGTTAAGCTGGGGTGGCTCGGGTTGCTTTCTAGGAGGCTGTTATAGGCACAATGAAAGTAGAGATGGTCAGTAGCTACAAATTATACACCAGAGGGAATATCTTACTGAAGGTGTTGGAGAATAATATATCAGAGAGAAGGGGGAGAGCTAAATATGGGAGGAATTCTTGTGAAGAAATATTCACCTTGATAAATAAAAGTTTGTTAGACCTTGATAAGGAAGGCAGTGCTGGGACACTGGGAAAAATCAATATACCTAAACATCTGCTAGATATCAAGGAAAATTTGGAAAAGGAGAAAGATGAAATATCCCAGATAAGTCAAGTTGATATGGTCCAAGTGGACAAATGGCTAGTAAATCCAAGTTTGAAATTATGGTCTATCGTCATGGAAGACCTACAAGTGGGAAAAATATTTCCACAATTGGCAAATAATTGTTACACCGTTGAGGAAAACAACCAAGAAGAGCCTTCCAGGTTGATATCCCAATGGATTGAAAGGTGCGTCAATTGAATTGAGCAATTGAAAGGGAAGGCTTCTGGTGTTAAATGATGATAGATGTCACTTCGTTCTATTTCTGGAGCGAGAGGAGAAAATATAAGAAGGAGCTCTGCCATTATGAACGAATACAAAAGACGAGCAAATGAAACACTTCAATTTTTCATTTGTAACTGTCAAGTTTCTAGAACAATTGGAATTTGAAATGTTTAGAAGTTTGTTTAAATATACATTTTGAAAACAGAACCAAGGGCTTTTTCATTTGGGGCCAAATGTAATAGATGATTTCTTGTGCCAAAATTAATGGAAAGCAATCCAAAGACTCCAAATTCAATGAATACTAAGTTATGTGTTATTCTCTATTATCTCATGTCCATTTTAATTTCTCATATATATATTTGATGAACTCTTAGCTACAATTTAGTACAAGTTTCTACTGTGGTGATCAACTGTCTAGTCTTCTAATCATTTGCAATTTTTCTTCTGTATCGACTATCAGCTGGTACAAGACCTATGAATTACTTAGATCTCTATAATTTATGCTCTGTCAAAGTGTTTTCTCATCTATTTTCTTCTTCTGTTATAGGGTGAGATTCTCCCTCGATCGGATCCTTGCATTGTTGACAACTTAATGTCTTCTTACGTTCCATGCATGATTTTTCAAAGTTAACTCAGTTACAGGAAAAGGCCTTTGTCTTTGTTATACTATTAATTCAGATTTGGGAAATCCTTCTTGTATAATCTAAAATTGAAATAGAATTTTAAAACATCAACCCCCTTTAAAGCTCTATTTCTCCATGACTGTACATGTTGCAAGACAACCCAACATTGAACCTAGCCTATCAGATCAAACCAACATTTCTTTGAATATATTCGATACTACACTTAAAACCGCCATCACCTGGGCATAGCTCGAGCATTCATGGGTAGCCATTGAACAGGATATCAACATCCAAGAACATTTGGAAGCTAGACAAAGACAACTCATAAATCAGCCATAGATTCTTTCCCTAAAGTTTTATTTTTCCCTTTTTATCACTCACTCACTTTGGGATGCCTAGACTCTATACCTTTTAGCCTTAAGTACAGACTCTGGGACAACACTCGTCCTACTTAACATCAAAAAAATCAAGCTAGAAGTAGGATACTATACTAGCTTTACGTCACAGATATCAAGCCGGAAGCACAGTTCTAGTCTCATCACATCGTCTTGCTTTACGTCACAGCAATAAATCTGGAAGCAAGAGATGTCTTATCACATCAACTACTCCCCCTTTCAAGGAAGGTCCTTTCAGACTATACCAAGATTATCTTGAATGTGCTCAAACTTTACACGAGATAGAGGCTTGGTCAACACATCAACAACCTTTTCATATGTGCTAACATAATTGAGCTTTATAGATCCTCTCTGCACCATTTCATGGATGTAATGATATCATATCTCTATGTGCTTCGAATTATCATGGAATACAAGATTCTTTGGCATCTTTATGCAACTCTGGTTGTCACATAGGATCATGGTTTCTTCCATTTCTAGGTCAAATAGACTGGTCAACAACTTTTGAAGCCATATAGCTTTGCAGCTAGAAGAACATGCAACAATGTATTCTTCTTCCTCTGTGCTAAGAGAAATGTTGGATTTCTTTCTACTCTGCCATGGGATCATGGCTAATCCCAAACTTAAACAACATCCTGAAGTGATTTTCTTGTGAGAAACACTTTCCACCCAATTTGCATTAGTATATCCACTCAATGTGAAATAATGATCTCCATCATAGCTGATACCACAATCTATTGTACCCTTAAGGTACCTCATCAAATGTTTTCTAGCCACTAGGTGAGCATGTCTAGTTTATACCAGAAATTGACTCAAGGTGTTCATGGAAAAACAAATGTCTCATCTAGTGTTCGTCAGGTACATCAATGATCCAATAATTTGTCTGTAGATTATGGCATCAATCAATTCTAACGAAGTGTCGACCAACAACTTCATCTTCGCTTCCATGGGTGTATTCATGGACTTGCATTCCAACATGTCAAATCTCTTCAGGATTTCGAGTGCATAGTTCCCTTGGTTAAGGAAGATCTTCTGTGGACTCTGCCATATGTCAAGACCTAAGAAATAATGCATTAGGCCAAGGTCTTTCATTTCAAATTCTGAGAAAAGTCTCTTCTTACATTCAATGATGATATTTTCTTCACCAGTTAAGAATAAGTCATCCACATATAGTAGTAATATCACTAGCTCATCATTCATAACCTTGAAGTAGAGGTTAGAATCTGCTTTACTCTTGGTAAATCCAAAGATCATCACGAAACTTTCTATCCGACCATACCAAGCTCTAGGTGCTTGCTTCAATATTTACAATGCTTTCTTCAACCTGCAGACATGAGACTTCCTGTCTTCAACTTGAAATCCTTGAGTTTTCTCTATACACACTTCCTCTTCGATGACACCATTTAGGAAATCTGTCTTTACATCCATTTGGTGCAACTTCCACTTCATCTTATATGCAAGGGCTATGATGGTTCTGATCCAAGTGTATCTGGCTACAGGAGTGAATGTCTCTTCATAGTCAATGCCTTCTTTTTGAGAAAAGCCCCGAGTGATGAATCTTTCTTTATACTTTTCGATACTTTCGTCAGCACCATGTTTTATTTTGAAGATCCATTTGGAGGATACCACGTCTTTACTCTTTTCTCTAGGAACTATTTCCCATACATCATTCTTTATTATGGATTGGTATTCCTCTGTCATGGCATCTGCCCATTCTTTCATCTGAATGTCTTCTTCAAAGAAGGTAGACTCCTTCTCTAGGAGGTCACACATCAGAGTTGTATAACTAGAGAATGGAATTGGTATTTTCACATATCTCATGGTTCCTTGGGGAACACCATACTTCACTCCATATTGAATGAGATATATAGCCCAAGCTGGCTTTATTTTATGGAGTATCGTCATCTGAGGCGGTTCTTGAAATTATACTATATCATGATCTTCTGGAATTTCCTCATCAGGAGAAACTACGTCTTCCCTCAATGGTTCTGTAGCTTTGGGAACCTCTCTCACTAATTCTACAGTTCCGGGGATTACGGGTTCTTCTTCATGTACTTATTCAAGCTGGCATATTCTCGATTTCTTGAGTGTTGCATCTTCCATAAAAGTCACATCCCTGTTGATTTCAATGTTGTGGTGACCTGGTATGTAAATTCTAAAGGCCTTGAATACCTCATAGTATCCCACAAATATCCCCTTCTTTCCGGAAGGTTCCATCTTGTTTCTCTTCTCTTTCAGAATATGTATAAAAACTAGGCAGCCAAATATTTTGAGATGGCTTACCTCTGGCTTCTTTCTGATGAACATCTCTTTAGGGGTCTTGAACCCAAGTGCACTATGAGATAATCGATTTTGCACATAAACGACTATCATTGTTGCTTCTACCCATAAGCACATTGGAAGATCTTGATCATGGATCATAGTCTTCACAACTTCCAGTATCATTCTATTCTTTCGTTCAGCTACACCTTTTTCTTGAGGATTATAGGGATTTGTGAGTTCCCTCTTGATCCCAACATCATTGTAGAAGCTCACAAGCTATTTTGAGGTATATTCTCCTCCATTATCTGACCCGAGTATATTCATCTTTATTTCAGAAAGGTTCTCTATAAAGGCTTTGAATTCCTTGAATTTTCTAAACACTTCATCTTTAAATTTCAAAATATACACCCAAGTCTTATGTGAATAATCATCAATAAATGATACATAGTATACATACCCACTAATGGAGGATGATGGAATTGGGCCACATACATTTGAATGAATGATCTCTAGGACTCCTTCTTCTTTGTTGTCTCTCTTCGGAAAAGGGTTGTTGATGTTCTTCCCTTGCACGCATTCATTGCACACACCTTCATGGTCAATTTTGAATTCTGGTAGACCTATGAAAACTTTGCATATGTATGGTAGCGCCTTGTAATTGATGTGAGCTAATATTCTATGCCAAAGTTCACATGAGTTTTCAATGGCATGGGTCATGGCAACCTCTGAGTGACCCTTTAGTTTGTACATGCCATTTTCTTCTCTTCCAATGATGATTTCTTTATTCAGGGTTTCTCCTTTAGCCCAGATGAGGACTTCTCCATCTATAGAGGAAACTCTGAAGCCATTTCTTTTCTAAAGAAGAAATGGAGAGTAGGTTATTTGTCAAACCTGGTACAAAGAGTATGTCCTTCATATTTATTGAGTTCCCTGAATTTAGCTTGTATCTTGATTGTCCCACTCCCTTGATGGGATATTGGTAATCATCTCCAAGTGTCACATTATTAGAAAACTTATTTTTTGAAATACAAGAGAGAATGTCTCTCTGACCTATCATGTGCTTGGAGGCACCACTATCAATGAGCCATGTGTCCTCTCTAGGGGTCAGTGACCTTGAGAGGTTCGATATTAAGACATAGTACTTGATCTGCTCTCTTATCATTTTTGCAGGTGGCTCTTCATGTTTAACTGCATGGGCATGGTGGCTCTTATGTTTCCCCTTGTATTCTTCTCGTCTCGCTCGACAAAATTTCACAATGTGTCCCATCTTGTCACAATGATATCATTGTACATATGAGTAATCTCTTTCCCTTCGTTGTCCTCTCTTCTGAAATCTCCTTGGATGAGATTCTTTATTATTAAATTTGTTTGGCAGTTGAGGCTCTTTATGAATCTCCTTCTAGAAGTAGGTTTTATTCCTTCCTCTTTTGGTGTGAGTATCTAGGGATTTATCATCATCTCTTTCTATTAGTGCTTCACGGTTAGCTACTCTTGTTTCTTCTTGAATGCATTCTTCCCATAGATGGTCAAACTTTCGTTTCTATGTTCTAGCACAAATCGTTTCGATGAATGCATCCCAAGGTCTTGTGAGACTATTAAGAGTTGTCATTATGAGCTCATATTCATCTATGGTGTCTCCAATTGCTTCTAATTGTTCTTTAAATTCTGAGATTCAGGAGAAATATTCTTGGATTGTTTCTCCTTTCTGCATCCTCGTATTCTCCAGTTGAGTTCTTAGATTCATCTTTCGGTTTATGTTAATTCCTTCGTACAGTCTACTTAGGGCATCAAACATTTCTTTAGGATTCTTATTTGATGACACATAAGGAATCAAGTGGTCTTTGATTGAATCTATAATGATTCTTTTGGCCCTGATCGTGTCCTTTGGATGATTGTCTTTTTCTGCAGCATCGTTGGGTTCAGATACTTCTTCTTTGATGAATATTGCTAGGTCATTCTCTTCAAGGATCAGGTTGATCCTATATTTCGAGGAACAAAAGTTTTCCACACCTTCCAGTTTGTCAGCAAGGTTCATGCTTCCAGACATATTTTACCTAGAGATAGGAAAATGACCAAAAAATGAAAATGCTCTTGGCTGAGGCGAGTAGCCTAGTGTGCTTGGATCTGAGAAAATCCATCTTTTACCCCTCTAAACTTGATATGTAGATTTTTGGACTGGTACTTCTGGTACTTATGGTACTTCTGGTACTTTGTGAAACTAACGTTTCACTTTCCGGGAGATCTAGCCACTCAAAAGTTACGCTGAGAGTGCCAAATTAATCCTTGGCGGAGGGCACACTTTTCTAGATGGTTTTAGGGCTGAAAAGAATCACCATCAAAAGTCCCTAATTTGCATGTACGACAACAGTGACATTTTTCACTCTTGTGAAAGATGCTTTCTTCAACTTGGCTCTAATACCATGTTAATGTTTAATCCATTATTATAGTTCTTTGAATTTCAATAGGTAACAACAACATAAGACAAGATCACTGAGAAATACACAATCACCAGAGACACAACACTTATCCTCAGAAACCCTTTAGGGGAAGAAAACGCAGCAAAACTTTCTTATTATAAATAGCCAATACAATTCCAAGAGATAAATCAAGCTAATACAGAAGATCCTCTCCCAAAGATGCACCACTCTCTCATTCTTCTCCAATAGCACCTCTGAAACTTGTCTCTCAATGAGTAAGTGAGGTGTGTCTAAGTGAGGCGCTAGCCTCCTTATTTATACTAATCTGGCATGTGTGAAGTGTCTCTTCACTAGAAGGGCCAACTTCTTAATCTGGGTGGTTATAAACACCTTTATTATATTCTGGGGCCTCTTTGATATATGATGGGGCCGACTTCTTCTTTTTCCTATTACAATTATATTATGACCAATACGCAAAAGGGGATTTGGTCCCTTTACAATAGCCGAAATAATCAATCCACAATCGGGATTGATCCAATGAATAATATATCAAATAATAATAAGAATACACTTTGCAGTTACATTATTTCAACAAAATGCAGGTTGGTAACCCCAACACTGGATGGTACACTACTCCATCACAAGTTGGTAACCCCAACGCAGGCTGGTACGTTACCCCAACATAGGTTGGTAATCCTAATGTAGGTTGGTACATTATTCCAGAGACAGTGAAGAAACTTCCTATGATATATAGATCTATGATTGACAACAAGACAATAACCAAGTATGCAAAAGCAATGATGATGATCGTGACAAGAAGAATACCTTCCTTGCTAAGAGGGAGTGTTGAAGATTGAGTAGCTTCGGAAGATATCATTATTGTATTTTACCAAGATAAAACCTAAAGAATGTTATTGTATTATATTTATTAAAACGAACCTATTGTGCATTTGTAAAAGTCGTCCCTATTGTGCCTTGACAATTAAATGTAATTTAAGAGTGTAAATTGAGAGGTCAACCCAGACCAAATTTAAGGAGGTGGGACTACTAGTTCCTCACTAGTTCACTCACTCAATGATCTCTGTAACAAGAAGAAAAGTGCACAATTCTTGGAGGAGTAGTTGTTGCAGCTAGGTGTGATGTCAGCGAGGGTTTTGGTCTATCTCTTGGTATCTCTTGGTTAAGTGGTGCGCTACTCTTTTATTGTGAAGGATTAGAGGAGGATCTTCTACCTTGTTAGTTTTCTTCTTGGTTGGATAATCTGTATTGAGGAAGTTAGTTGGGTTTTCTCCGGCTAGATGGTTTTCCAAGATAATATTTTTGTCTCTCTTGTTTATGTGATTGTCTCTCTTTCAATGATTTTATATATGTAGCTAATGTGCTAAATGATTGTAATAATAAAGAAGAACCATAGCTTCTACTTGTATAAGTAAAATATCAAAACTATGACCTTCTAAAATTTCAAACAAATGAATTCTCCATATTTTCTTTGAGATCCAAACTAGTTCCCTTACACCTACCACCCCTTCCATTTACATTTTATTAATTTATAAATGTTACATTATAAACTTTGATTAATCTATAAATGTAACATTAGAGACTGTAATCCTTTACATAATTGAGACTTTAAGCCTTTACTTTGCTGACCTTCCAAAATTACAAACAAATGAAATCTCCATATTTCCTCTGAAATCCAAAATAAAGTAATCTTTTAAAATAAATCAATTTTAAAATAAAGCAATTTTAAAATAAATCTTTAAAATAATTTCTAGACAAATTTAATGATAATTAATTGTATAATTAGATATTTGATTTAAAATAATTTAGTATTTTTTATTAAAATATTTTATTTTTTAACTTTAAAAGAATTGCTACTCTATTTTATAAATAAAGAAATATTTTGAAACAAACTAATTTTCAAATAAAACTTTTATTTTTTTAACTTTAAAACAATTGGAACACATATTTAATGATAATTAGTTGTACAATTCGATATTTAATTTAAAATAATTTAATATTTTTTATTAAAATATTTTATTTTTTAACTTTAAACAATTGCTACCCTATTTTATAAATAAAACAATCTTTTAAAATAAAACAATTTTAAAATAAATCTTTTACTTTTTAACTTTAAAACAATTGCTACACAAATTTAATGATAATTAATTGTTAATCTTGTTAATTTAAAGATTTGTAATAATATTATATATTTATGTTTAAAGGCGTACACTTATTGACCATGGACATATTTAATAGGTTTTTAGTGCTTAATCAATTTTGTATGGACAAGATTAAATATTGATGGAATAGTATTAGTAATCCCAATAAATCAATGATTGTGACTTTTACTTAATCATATTTAAAGTTTACTATGCTGGCTAGCTAATTGCCAAGTATGAGTGATTAGGGTTTCATTTTCTAGGCCAACCTAAACCTTTGACCTTCACCAACCAAGTTCTGGACACACTCCCTCCTTCCAGCGAACTCATTCCGACTCATTCCATCCACCTCTAGGCCATTTCTCTTTCCCAACTGGTTGTGCTAGTATAAACACTTCTATATTTTGAAAAAGAATTCCATCCACTATCTGCACTTCAAATATTGTAGTTTGACATGTGGAATTTAAACCAAGAACATAGTTTTTTGGTTTAAACCAAGAATGGAATCGTCGTTGATTATGTAAACCAAGAATGAACTCGCCGTTGATGGTTTAAACAACTGGGAAAGATTTGGTTGGCCGTTGGCCTAAAAAGCTTACAGACCGAAAAAGCAGGAGTTGATCCAAATCCTAGGAAAGGATTTGGCTGACAATTGGTTAAAAAAGCGGGAGTTAATTTAGAAATCCAGTCTAGTTGTTCTAATTAGATAAAGACATCCCAGCTCGTAGAACGAGGCCCCACTGAGTTATTAGAGTTGATCCAAACCCTAGAAAAGTATTTGGCTGACAGTTGGTTAATCCAAACCCTATATCATTTCCAAAAACATACCTTCTTCCTTCAGCTTAGTACTTATGTGCTTGGATAGCTTTCTAATTGAAACGACGGGTCCTTAGTCGGGTCGGGAAGAGACACCATGACTTGGATTTCGTAGGAGACAATACATTATGATTAATCCATTAGCGAGCACCCATTATGATTCATCCATTATCAAACGGGCTTTGTGGGTGGACCACTCCAACCGGAAATGAGACAGATCTGAAACTATTTATGTCTTTGAGCTTCAATCTATATCGGATCGGTTCAATCTATATCTGTGGCTCTGTATCTTTATGTGCGCGTGTGGTTTTGATGGGGCTGTCCATTGTGTTATTGTATTTTGTTGATTAATGTTCTTTTGCGTTTGTTGCTCGGTTAATGTTGTCTGTTTGTTGCTAGGTTTCTATGCATTTGTGTCTGTTTGTTGTTAAGGTTAATTATGAATTCTGGATGAAGAAGAGGCGAAGAGAACGGAATCCACAAGTTTCTCACTAATGAATTTTTTGTTCGCAATGAATCGATCAACTACAACGGGGTTCATCCATTCAATTTCATTCAATTGCAGCTATGGTTATATTGGTTTTCGCAGGTAATTAAATCTTGATTTGGTGCGATCTGATAGAAATTCTATTGATGTTCTCAAATGATAATCGCGGTTTTCACAGTTATATTGGTTTTCACATGTAATTAAATTTTGATTTGGTAATGTAATATATGGTTTCAGTTTGAATTCCTTTAATGAGTGAATATGTTAAGGTTTCTTTCAATTTTAATGATTGAATACTAATTCCATCTGAATAATGGATTGTAATAGCCAGCCATTTCGGATCTGTAGTCCATTAGAGGGTAATAGCCATTTCCGATCTGTAGCCATTTCAGATTGTAATAGCAAATTCTATTCATCAATGCCATTAGAGGGTATTGAACTAGCAAATCCAAACATCTCACTGTAGTCCAACTATTAACATAGAGCACTAATAATTAAGAGTTCAATGGAGAGTTTTATCGAAGAAAAACTTCAATTTTCTAAACAAAACAATAATTAAGAGAAATTCCGATCAAAACTATCATATGAAATTGAATTACCTATGAATAAAAAAAAATATTAAAAAAAAATATTTAAAACATATACATAATAT
>ML797300.1:213510-224970 GCA_009831015.1 Picea engelmannii | reverse complement strand
TATGATGATATCAGTGGAGGTACCTCCTTAGACAAAGTTTCAGGGTCCCAATCAAGACTTACATCACATCTGTCTCTGGCTCAACTTCAAGCCAGAAAAGATACATGGACTCGAAAACAAGCAATTGAGGCCCTTAAATTCAAATTCAAGAATGCCTGCTCTAAGGTGAAACCATGATATTATTATTGTTTAATGATTGTGCAGTTAGGGGTTGCTCCAAAATTATAACCCTTAAGTGACTAGTTAAGTCGTACAATCTAGATGTAATTTTGATTGAAGAAACCATGTGTGATGGCTCCAAGGCTATGGATGCTCCTTCTCATTCGTTGATTCAGTACTGGTCCTTCTATTATCTAGACTCTGATGGCCACTATGGGGATATACTTTTGGCCTAGAGTCCAAAATGCGAGGTCCTCTCTTCCTCTATGTTGAATTCAATAATTTTTGTGGAACTGGAAGCTCAAGAATTAGGTTCTTTTGAATGGATATCAACCTCTAAATACGTTACGTTGAAAAAAATCCCTTGTTGGAAGAGCTATCATATTTTGCAATCCTCTCAGGTGAATATATCATCATAGGAGGTGACCTCAACTTCATGTGTTCACTCAAATAAGTTTTTGGTTTTCATCTCAGCAAGGACCCCCTTAAACGTTTTTACTCTCACATCATCGAAGTTAATAATCTAATTGATCTTGAGGCTCCTAAGATAATGACGATGTGGAGGAATGGATTGAAAGGGGAGGAAGGAATATATAAAAGGATACACAGATTCTTGATCTTTAAATATATGCTAAATGAACCATGGTGCATCAAATCCTAGATTGGAATTGGACGAATCTTAGATCACCTCCACACTCTCTAGAAGTTGGAACCTATTCAACGAAAACTACGTGCAACTTTTAAATTCAACCACATATGGTTACAAAAGGAGGAATATAGAAACCCAATCATTTCTATATGGATTCACGTAAATAATGAAGCCCTAGTGTCTTTTCAACCCAATCAGAGCCATGACCTTCTTTTCAACCCGGGTATGATATCAGACTCTCTTAGATCTGATATAGCTATTCACTCTTTGTTTTCTCTGTGTGTATAATAAAAAGAATCCAGTGTTGCACCAAGAGTCTCGGGCTTTTTAAAGGCACAGTTTCCACTCTTGCGAAACTTTAAGGTCGTATCAGTAGTCTCGGGTTGTTTAAAAGCTCAGTTTCCACTATTGTGACCTTCTGAAAGATTTGCTAGTTTCTTCCTGAGCAGTCGGCCACAAGTCTGTTTAATATTCTTTCGGGAAGATATAAGACTAAACGCCCTACTTTCCTGTCCAGAAATAGTAATATCTCCTATAATGGATTCCTGAGTATATGTTAGATATGTATATAACACCATAGACTCTTCTGTATCTACTTCAGAAAATACTTCTTGCCTTATGATTCATTATATGCCCTCAATTGAGTCATTAGATCCCAGGATTAAAGAAATATATAAGGGCATGAGACCCCCTGGTACTCCAAAATATGGGTTAGGGTATGTTGAACAATGTGATATAGTCATTCCTAAGTGCAGATTCACAAATCCTCTACCAAAAGATATCCAAAGACCAAATATAGATGAAATTCATAAATTTCATACACTCATGAGAGGATGTCAGAAAAGATCCATTCCTGAAGACTAGATCGAAAGAATGCTAAACTGGGATTTGTTTACAAATCCTGAGACAAAAGAATTTAATTCAACAATACTAGACCATGATAAGTTAAACTTATCTAAATATTGGCAGAAGTTTATGACTGAAGAAGACGGTTGGATTTCCTTCTTTGAATGGAGGAAACTAAATCAAAAAACCATATTCCAAATGGTAGGAGAAACCTCCGAAGCTCCTAAACACAAGTGGAAAAGTATTGATGGAAGCATTGTAGAATCAAATTCAATTTTTCCACCTTTTAAAGGGATAATGTTAGAAGATAATGCTAAACATGCAAGAGGAGTCCCTTTATTATTATCAGAAGAGGCCATTCAATTATCTGGAATATATAAAAGAGTCTAGTGAGTTTCTCAACATATTAACTCGACAAATACTGCTTTAAGAGCAATGGCTACACATACCTTCATAACAAATGACTACGCAAGAAAAGAGCAAATCCTAGACCTTCAAGTATCCACAAATACTATAGTCATATCTATGGATCAAAGACAAGAAAAGGTTATTGATGTCAAAGACAAGATGGACTCTGCCTTATCAGAAATATCATATAGAGCTAGAGAATCCAACAGAAATCATGAAGAGATTATGGAAGGATTAGGAAATGACTTTTCAACAATGGGAAAATCCTTAACAGAAATAAAAGGGAGAACCAACCAACCTGATAAACCCATTCCTACATCCTTTATCCTTCCCAGCTCCCATATATCTATTTTATCTCCTGTACATAAGCCTTCCGAGATAGAAATTGTAAAAAGATTTCCATTTCATTTTCCTTCAGAAGAACAAACCCCTGAATCTTCTTCAAAAGCATCTAAAGACCGTCATTCCTTAGTAACCATCAAAAATCCAAGCTATGAAAATCTTCCACATCATTCTACTAGACCCCCAGCCCCTGATTTAGCCAGAAAAGGAAGGCTTCCACACACTCAAACATTTGTTGATGATTGGTTCCAAGAATGGAACATTGACAATTTATCAATAGCACAAATAAGGCAAATGATTGACAGGATATATGTCTCATACAATATTATGTGTATGAAAGGGAAAACTGAGATAGAGGCATGAAAAACAATCATACAGTGTTTCATAGGAAATCTTAGCAAATGGTGGGAAGTTATTTATTCTCCATTAATGATTTCTAAAATGGAAGCAGAAATTCTTAAAGATGAAGAAGGTGATATTGTATATCATACTGATGGGACTACAATGAATAATATGATTGGTGCTCTTACTACTTTAATCCTTGAACACTGGTGTGGAACAAAAAATGAAATTTCTAACAAACATGAGATTGTTCTTATGAATATGAAATGCAGAAAGATGTCTCAATATGAACAATTTCATAAGGAATGGACGCAGAGAATCTTTGAAGTTAAAGAAAGCAAAAATCTGCTATGGAAACAAGTTTATTTGGCAGCTCTCCCAAGTAAATTTGTAGAATATCTCAAAATGGAGGAAGTATTCAAACTTCCTTATGAATTGTATACTTGGGGAGAAATATATTCTCTAATAACCAAAGCCCTGATAGGACTATGTACTAGTATGAAAGTACAAAACTCTGTATCAAAGTCCTCATATCTCCCTGATCAAAAATCAATTTGTGAACAATATGGTTTGTACCTTACAAATCCAGCAAGAAAAAAGAAGAAAAAAGACAAAAGAATTCAAGGAAGAAAAGGGTAGAAAATATAAATCCAGGTATAAGAATGTTCCTAGAACTCACTTCTATGAGACAAAAGATATCAGGCTCAAAACTCATACTCATGAAGCAAAACAGAGAGTAGTCTGTTGGATTTGTGGGCAAAGGAGACATTATGCTCATGACTGTCCCGACAATGAAGCCTCTAGAAAATCAAAAGGGAAATTTTCATAACAAAAAGAAAAAGAGGCCCAAGAAAGAAAACAAATGGTTGCAAAAATCCACTGCAATAGATGTGGAGCAAATAACCATGACACTAATGCATTCCCTTACAATCCTTTCAAGACAAAAGAAGAAGTTCACCTTCTTCGAGAAGGATGTTGTTATACTTCTAGCAGCACATCTGAGTTTGAATACAGCTCAGATAAAGAGATAGTAATGAACCAATATTGCAATTGCAGGAATCCAAATTTTTGTTCTTGTGAAAGTAACACTGATGATTCTAATTCTGATTCAGAACCAGAACCTGAAACACTGCATAAACTAAAAGTTTGCATGTATCAGAATACAGGAGATCAAGAGGCACAGATTCTAGCTCAGTTTAAAACACTCCGAGAAGGAGAAATGAAAAATGATCTTCTTGAAACCTTTATCAAGACTGTCAAAGCATATCAGAAACATAAAGGTCTTGAAATTCCAAAGAGACAACCTTTGTTTCTAGATGCTTCCTTTGACAAAAATACAAAGACATACATCAAGTTTAATAGAGAACCAAAGTTACAAAACACCTGTGTTACAGATTGAGCTAAAGAAGTCTTCTCCCTAAAAAAGGAAGTTTTTGAATCAAAAGAAAAGATTGGGAGATTAGAAGGAGATGTTGAATTGAGTTTCAAAATTGATTCATGGGCCAGAAAAGAAATTAAAGAAATAAAAGAAAGATTAAATTCAGCTCCTCCTCCTCTTGAAGATGTCCCTTTTGAATCAGTTGTTCAAGAACATACAGCAATAGAGATGCAAGGGATGACAGGTATGAAAATTTTTCCTATCAAATATCATAAATATTATGTTAAGATCGAGTTAGAAATAAATCAAGAAACATTTTTCTTGACGGCACTCATAGACACTAGATCTGACTTAAATCTACTTCATAAAGACCTTATCCCTGCAAAATATTGGTTTCCTAGTTTTGGCTCAGCCACTGGATTGGGGAATATAAACACTTCTTTCTAGTTTGAAGTGCCTAAAGGTGTTTTGATCCTTGATGAATATGCTTTAGGAATGAAATTTCAAATCTCAGATTGACGAGTTGACTGCATCTTGGGGACTCCATTCCTTTCTGCAGTAGAACCACATGGTTCTTGCAAGTGTGTTAACAAGGAGCCAGGATATTTTATTACTCTACCAAGTATAGAATGAAATCCTTCTAAAACAATAGAACTACCATTCGTTTTTGAATCCCATGTTCAGATTGCTTACTTCAAGAAAAGTTTGGTAATAGTAGAAGTCTTTTATGATCAAAGAAATGCTCATGTTACTCACTATCTAGATGATGATACTCCTTGGGAAGTTTTTCAAATAAATTGGATACCAGAATGGCAGTTCAGGGCTTCAGATGAAATAGAATTGGGAATACCTAGTTTTTCAAGAAATACACATATAAATGTTCTTCCTCCCGAGCATATACTAGAAAGAATGCATCAAGCTGCTACTATCACAACCAGAGAAAAACTGATAGAGATGAGGGATTTGAGCAGACTTAGATCTGCTAATAGACAATGGTATGATCATCAAACACAGAGATGGGAAGAAACTTCGGCATATCATTTCTTCTAGATTAATAAAATGAGAACCATCTAGGATTGGAACAATTCCATGAGAATATTCTAAAAGTAAAAAAAGCGATGAAAGAGTAGGTTCTAAAATTCAAACAATGCTCCCAAGAAATGACCAAGGAGATTGAGTTGAAACTCAAATTCCTTTCCAATTCTAATATGTTTGGTATATTTTATGATGAGGATTCTTCCTCCTTGAATACTTTGGTAGCCCTTGGACAACAAATTTTGTCTAAGGAGGAAGAAGACAAGGCTTCAGGGTCTGAATCAATACTTACATCACATCTCTCTCCGACTCAACTTCAAGCCATAAAAGATACATGGATTCAAAAACAAGCAATTGAGGCACTTAAATTCAAGAATTCCTACTCTAAGGTGAAACCATGATCTTCTTATTGCTTAATGCTCCTGGGGTTATGGGTTCCTCCAAAATGATAACCCTCAAGTGATTGGTTAAGTTCTACAATCTAGATGTAATTTTGATTCAAGAAATCATGTGTGATAGCTCCAAGGTCGTGGATGCTCTTTCTCATTCAGTGAAGTATTGGTCCTTCTATTATCTAGACTCTAATGGCCACTATGGGGATCTACTATTGGCCCGGAGTCCAAAATGTGACTACCTCTCTTCCTCGATGTTGAATTCAATAATTTATGTGGAACTGGAAGCCCAAGAATTAGGTTCTTTTTAATGGATATAAACCTCTAAATACGTTACGTTGAAAGAAATCCATTGTTGGAAGTGCTATCATATTTTTCAATCCTCTCAAGTGAATATATCATCATAGGAGGTGATGTCAACTTCATTTGCTCGCTCAAATATGTTTGATATTTTCATCCCGACAAGGACCCCCTAGAAGGATTTTACTCTCACGTCCTAGATTTTAATAATCTAATCGATATTGAGGCTCCTAAGATAATGACGATGTTAAGGAATGGATTGAAAGGGGAGGAAGCAACATATAAAAGGATACAAAGATTCTTGATCTTGAAATATATTCTAGATGAACCATGGTGCATCAAATCCTAGATTGGAATTGGATGAATTTTAGATCGCCTCCCCATTCTCCTGAAGTTGGAACCTATTCAACGGAAACTACGTGCAACCTTTAAATTCAATCACATATGGTTACAAAAGGAGGAATATAGAGACCTAATCATTTCTATATGGATTCACATCAATAATGAAGTCCTGGTGTCTTACATGGAATAGTTCCATGAGAATATTCTAAAAGTAAAAAAATAAATGAAGGAGTAGGTTCTAAAATTCAAACAATGCTCCCAAGAAATGGCCAAGGAGATTGAGTTGAAACTCAAATTCCTTTTCAATTCTAATATGTCTGGTATATTTTATGGTGAGGAGGCTTCCTCCTTGAATACTTTGCTAACCCTTGGACAACAAATTTTGTCTAAGGAGGAAGTAGAGGAAGTAACATGGAGGTTACGATACCAATACCAACATCTTTCATAACTTTGCCAACTAACAAAAAATCCTTGACTTGATGAAAAAGAATAGGTATCCATGAGCCATTTCAGCGCCATATTCAAAGAGTCGCTTGGACGCCTCATCATGCAAATACTTTCCAAAGGCTATCAATGAAGATATGAATGCTTCCTTGGATGCACAGGTATTGGAAGCCAAGCTTGAAGCAACCATATTTTCCATGAACTCGGGAAAAATCCTTGGCCTAGATGGAATATCTACTAGCAACAACCACATTAAGTAAAAAGGGGTTGATATAAGTTCATCGATGCCATTAATTTTAAAAGGTTGAAAAATGGCGTCATCAACCACTTTTTACTTATGTGGTTGTTGCTAGTTGACTACGAATATGCCATGGGAACAACCATTAATATATTAATACCTGTGTAATAATAATGTATTAATTAATTATTAATGTAATAATGTATATTAATGTATTAATATAATGTCTAAATTAATACAACTTAATACAACTTAATAAAACTTAATGTCTTAATATAACTTAACACAACTTAATATAATTAAGTTATTATTTAATTTAAATTAAATTACTAACTTAATTATATTAAGTTATAACTCAATTATAATTACTAAATATATTAAGTAATAATTAAGTTATTACTTAATACAACTTATTTTAAACTATTTAATATATTAAGTCATTACTTAATATATCTTAATTTAAATTACTAACTTAATTTATTACTAATGTATTAATTTAAATTACTAATTTAAAGTATTAATTATATAAATTAATTAATGGTAATACATTAATATAATGTCTAAATTAAAGTATTAATACATTAATATATATTGTAATGTACAAATTTAAAATTAATAATGTATTAATTAATTAATAATGTATTAATTAATTAATTAATATTATTAATAGAATACATTAATAAAACACTAATACATTAAAAAACATTAAAGTATTTAAAAATACATTAAGTATTCCATTATTTAAAGTAATAATAAATAAATAAAATATTTATACTCCATTAAAATAATATATAAATAGAATATTTATACATTAATAAAGTAATGACACATTAATAATGTATTACTACATTATATAAATAATACCTTATAATAATGTATTAACTCATTATTATAATGCTCAAATATATCATAATTAATATATTTATACATTATACATTATTAATAATTAACACATTAATAAAGTATTAATATATTATAATAATGCACTTATAAATAATTATAATGTATTAATACATTATTATATTAATGTATAAATTAAAATAATATATTAAAAAATATTAACATATTGATGAATTGAAAGCTAACTAGTGCATTAATTGATTAATATATTAATATAATATCTAAATTAAAGTATTAATATATATTGTAATGTTCAAATGTAAAATTATTATTGTATTCGTTAATTAATGTTAATAATAGAATACATTAATAAACAATTAATTAATATATTACTAAAGTATTTATACAGTAAACACTAATAAAGTAATATATTAGTAAGTTTACTAATAAAGTAATACATTAGTAAAGTAATAATACATTAATAAAGTAATGATATATTAATCAAGTATTAATACATTATAATAATGTATTTATAAACTAATATAATATATAAATACATTATAATTAATATATTTATATATTAATAAATAATATGTTGCTATAGTATTAATACATTAATAAATAATTTATGGTTCAATTCCCATAAATATATCAAGAAAATGTGATTTCAAAGTTTTAATAAGTTAATAAAATATCATTAATTAGCGCATTAATAAAGCACTAAAATATTAAAAAGGTATTAAAGCGTTAATATTACATTAACGTGATAAAGTAAAAACACATTCATAATACATTATTACATACATACAAAATATTAACCATGATACCAAGGTGGACCATGATTATGACTATGGTTTACTTTAATCATAAAAGACCACAAAAAATCATGCCCATGACTATGGGTGGTGTGTGTACATGTGTATTGGAAATGTTCGTCACAATGTGATGTTGGGAGATATTTTGTCGCATTGCAACAAATGGAAATGTTTATAACAGTGGAAAAATCTATGTTCATGTGATATTGAGAGATCTTTATCATCATGAAACACTGGAAAATGTTCGTGCCATTGTGATATTGGGAAATGTTTATGACAGTACGACATTGGGAAATGTTTGCGACAATGTCACATTGAGAAATGTTCATCACAATGTGACATTGAGAAATGTTAGTCACATTACGATGTTGGGAAATGTTCTTCAGAAATGTGGTTGATGTTGGGAAATTTTCGTCACATTGCGATGTTGGGAAATGTTCGTTGCATTGTGATATTGAGAAATATTCATCAATTTGCAATGTTGGGAAATGTTTGTCAATTGAAAACTTGGGAAATATTCCTCACAATGCAATGTCACGAAATGTTCTGACATTGCGACGTTGAGAAATATTCATCACATTGCGACGTTGAGAAATGTTCATCACATTGCAACGTTGGGAATGTTCATCACATTGCGACGTTGGGAAATGGTCGTCACATTGCAATGTTGAGAAATATTTGTAACATTGTGATGTTGGAAAATGGTCATGACAATGCAAAATTAGTAAATGTTTGTGACATTGCAACATTGGGAAATGTTTGTCACAATGCAACAATGTTGAATGCTCATCACATTGTGATGTTCGGATATGTTCGCTAGAATGGGACGTTGGGAAATGTTCATGACATTGCGATGTTAGGAAATGTTCATCACATTGTGATGTTGGTAAATGCTTGTCAAATTGAGACGTAGAGAAATGTTCATCGCATTGTGAGGTTGATAAATGTTCATTACGTTACGATATTAGGAAATGTTCGTCACATTGCAACGTCGAGAAAATTTCATCACAATGAAAATTGCAATGTTGGGAATTATTCCTGAGAACGCGATTTCATGAAACACTCGACACAATGTAAAATTATCGTTTACTTTTGTGATGTTGGGAAATGGTAGTCAAAATGAAATGTTGGGAAATGTTTGTCATAGTGCGACATTGATAAATGTTCGTCACATTGTGACATCAAGAATATTTCATCAGAAAGAAACATAGGTAATAAATCATTGCAATGCAACCTGAGGAAACACTCGACAAATTGTAGAATCTTATTTATTTTTCTGATGTTGGAAAATGGTCATCACAATGCAATGTGGGGAAATGTTTTTCACATTGCGACGTTGGGAAATGTTTGGCACACTATGATGTTGAGAAATGTTCATCACATTGTGACATTGGGAAGCAGTCATGACAATGCGACATTAGGAAATGTTCATGACATTGGGACATTGGGAAAGGCTCGTCACAATGCAACATTGGGAAATGTTCGTCACATTGTGATGTTGGAATATGTTCGTCAGAATGTGATGTTGGGAAATGTTCGTTGCATTGTGATGTTGGGAAATGTTTTTCACATTGTGAAATTGAGAAATTATCATCACATTGCAAGGTTGAAATTTTTTTTTCACATTTGCATTGCTGGGAAATATTCATGGCATCGCGACGTGGGGAAATTTTCATCAAAATGCAACGATGGGAATTATTCATCATGATGCAAAGTCAAGAAACAATCGACACATTGTAGAATCATATTTGATTTTTGTGGCATTGGTAAATGGTCATCACAATGCAATGTCGGGAAATTTTTTTCACATTGCAACGTTTAGAAATGTTTGTCACATTGTGGCGTTGGAATTTTTTTATCGCATTGAGACGTTGGGACATTTTGAAGAAAATATCCAAAAAATGCAATGTGATGAAAATTTCTCAATGTTGCATTGCAAGAAACATTTGCCAATGTTGTGATGTCATGAAAATTTCCTAATGTTGCATTGTCATTAACATTCCCCAACCTCATAATGTGATGGAAATTTATCAATATTGGGAAATGTATGCCACATTATGACAATGAGAAATGGTCATCACATTGTGGTGCTAGGAAATGTATACTAGATAAAAAAATATCCTGAAATGTTTTATCCTTACCTTAACTCATGACAATTCCTCCTCCAAAGTATTGTCCCCCAATATCTTGTGACTCTTGTTCTGCACATATAATGTTGTGTTACATGCCTCTGCCCAATTAAACATAGGAAACTCTCGGTCATGTATCATAGCCCTAGAAAAACTTATGATAGATCGATTCTTTCTCTTTTCAACCCCATTTTGTTGAGGGTTATCTCAGAGTTCCCTCTTGATACTTTCCTCGTAGAAATCCTTGAAGGAATTGGAGGTGTAGTTTCCCCCATTATCTAACCTCAATACATTGATCTTATTTCCTGTCTGGTTCTCAACCTAAGCTGTACACTCCTGAGACTAACTGAAGACATCATAGTTGGTATTCATATAGAAGGTCCAGGTTTTCCTGGAAGAGTAATGAATAAACACCAGATAATATGATGCTCCATAGATTGATGTTACTAACTTCAACCCTCCCTCCCTCTATGTCTCTCTCACTCTTTCCCCTCCTCCTGTCTTCATGTATCTGTCCACCTCGTTCCCTCTCCCTCCCTCACAAACCCACCTCCATCTCTCCCTCTCCCCCCTTCCCAATACTTTGACATCTCTTAATATCTCCCTCTCTCCCACATCCCCCTCTATTCCCCTATATCTACACCTTCATATCTCTCCCACCCAAATTACACCCCCCATATCTCCCTCTCTCCCTCTCTCTCTCTCCCACCCTTCCTATATTACATGATATCCCTCCTTCCCTCCCTCTATTTATCTTTCTCTTTTTATCACCCGCCGCTCCTACTTCATTGTCTCCCTCCC
>ML797300.1:188488-204519 GCA_009831015.1 Picea engelmannii | reverse complement strand
GGCCGGATTTCAAGGGAGGATGAAGTCTTTTGGAGATGTGTTCTAAGTATCAACAAGACACTCACCCTGCCCAGTAACACTAGAGAGTGTTGTTTACAAACACAACTAACTGACATACTAACTTGGAAAAATATATTAAGGTAGTGATTATAATAGAAATTGAGCGACGTGGCATTGAGTTGCAAAGGAAGGGGGCGTGCCCTTCTTGCTGGCCCAATTCCTCCTTGATTGAAAAATAGAGGAGATCATAAATTGGGGTTGTTGTCGGTTGCAAGAGAGTTGGAGAGAGAGAGAGGGAGGGGGAAGGAGAGGGAGGGATGAAGGTGGAAAGAGAGAGAGACAAAGGGAGATGAGACATAGAGCAGTGGAGAGAGAGGGATGAGAGAGAGAGGGAGAGAGTGGGGGGATGGGAGATATTGACACATAGAGAGACACACCTGAGATTAATACTTTAATCATTTGGCGGTTTGGGAGTTATGGACTTCGACTCTTCAGGTTTTGAGAGTTTCTGAATGAAAATTGTGGATACCTCCACGATGGTGGATCTCACGAAGTGATGTTGTTGTTCAGGGATTCCGTGTTTTCCCAAATCTGATGTGTCTACATGACATCACTATCTTTGACATGTCCGCATGAAGAGAGTGACACATATCAACTGGGAATGAATGATTGATGTAATCCAAATGGAATGAAATGAGTTCCACGTGTCGACGAATGATGGATTCCATGTGTCACCATGGATGAATGATACATGGATTGAGCATTTGGGCATTCAGGAGTTTTGGACAAAGATGAGCTTAGACACCCAAATGTTGAATTAGTGGAGCGAAGTTTGTGTAACATTGCAATTATAACTTGTGAATTTCTAGAACTATTAATGTACGAGAGCCGTTGATTTGAGTATCCTATTGGATCTCCACCGTTGGAAATTTAACATGTATATTTTCACAATCTGAGACCGAAATTGACTGCTTCAAATTGTTGTGTTTTGTGCATAGGTGTTACCTGTGCATACAAAAGACTTGGTAAACCTGTTGCATGCTCAATTATTGATAAAATGATGACAAGTATTTTCAAACTCAAACCAGAACATGTAATCACCTTTCATGGAAGCAAAACATGGTGAAAAATGAGTAAAAATGGGTAAGGTCCATTGAAGCTGAGTGATTAAATCATGGAGAAGAAGCTCAGGAAACACAAAAAAAAAACCATACTTGATGGATTTATAGGGTAGAGGAGGTAAAGGGTAGGGGTGAAGAACTAGGTTACAAAAAACCACATATAGGTGCTCACCCTAGGAGGGCACATCTAGTCCCTAGATAAAAATTCAAAAATTTGAAGTTTGAAAAATTAGGGTTTCCTCATAAAACCCTAAGTTGTAGTGTGCCTTACCCTAGAAAATATCCAACTAAATTTAAGTTACAAGTTGAAGCACCATTGAATTTTTTAAAGGTTAGTTATTTCTAGTTGTTTCTTCCATATGGTGCCACTACCTATCAATACTGTCAGAGGTATGTACTTACATATGTTCAAACTGTATCATTATTCTAAAGGGTATTTGTAGGAGAAAGGATCTTTTTTCTAAAAAAAAATCCTAAATGAAGAAGGATCTCAGATCCAACAAATTCATAGGAACAATGCACCCCAAGTTTTATTAATTTGATTTGCCTCTATTTGTTATGGAATTACTGTGATATTATGAACATCTAGGTTGTATTTTGATCTATTGAAGTTATGACTATCATAATAATCATTGGTCAAAATTAAAGTCAAAGTATCAAATTGATTAAGGTTGAGATTATATATTTTATTCTCTAAACCAATTTTCTGTCAAGAAATCATATTATCTTAGTACAGAGGACAGGTTGAAGAAAATATTTGTCATCTTGAGTGAAGGAGACTCAGAAGAAAAGAAACACACTCCTTCTCGAGGATAAGACTCCAAGTTCCAGGTTTGATTTATTAAATTGATAAGATTCAAATTTACACATGTCAAGTTTAATAACTCCTAAACCCTCTAGTTGTGATAACAATATTTGAAATTTTTTATTATTGAATGCTTGGTAGCATGTGAGAACTATTGATATAAATGCTTACTATAATCATTTACTAGATATAGCTAACATCTTCTCTAGGGGAAAGTTCTTGTTTTGTTTCGAGGTTACCATGGAGGAATGATTTATCAAAACACTAGAATAGTGTTTCTCTCATTCCTTATTATTGTATTTCTTACTTTTTACCCTTGTTTTAAGAGGGTCACAAGTGATAGCTTTAAAGGAGCTACTGTGATGATTGTTCTCTCTATTGTTTTTATTATTATTATAAAGAGTATTATTCTTGTCTACTATTTCTCCCTTGTTGTTCTTGTTCTAGGTAGGTCACAGGTGATAACCCTGAGGGATCTATAATGATGGTTGCAAGAGGAAACATATTAGATAAGACACAGAGTAGATTATCCAAGTTGTATATATGACCATATACATCCATGTAACTAAGAAGAAGAAGAAGAATCTACTCTTTCTAGATACAAAACATCTCATATAAAGAGAGATCATGAGAAGAAAAGGCTCCAAAGATGATAAAATCCCTCTAGAAATCCCTCTAGTGTAGTTGATCACTCTTCAGATCATCGGGAAGAGTTCGTAGAGTTAGAAAGGCATACCCAAAATCATTGTAGTAACTAGGAAGAGACCAATATGGTCTTGTCACACTTTGCAGGATGCAAATCCATATAGAATTGATGAGACATATCATGAGGAACAGATAGCTCCACCAGTGGTGAGGAAAGACACCCCACTAAGTACGAGATCAGAAGGAGATATATTTCGTAGGGATTCATCCTTCATAATCCAATAATGAGGAGCAATATCCCCACGACCATTCATAGAGATGTACAAAGCTTGATTTGTGTCCATAGGATTCTCCGAGCAAGACGGAGAAGACTATAATGAGAAACTTTATCAAGTAATGAAAAGAAGTGTATATAGAAAAAACATGATAAATTAACATAAGCCGACATAGTATGCGATTCAGAGGGAGAAGGTATGACAATCCCTATACTTGAGATTGAGTTGTCTCCAGTGCCAGTTAGTGTAGTACATAAGTCGATCCATGCAGACATGACTACAATATAATAATGAGTTATCTCTAGAGAAATACTATAATATACCCTCGATGTTATTGATTGAGCCACTCTTTGCTTCAGATGAAGCTATTTTCATGATAGAATAGAATAGATACTCTCATATTTCAGCAGCTACAATGAGAATGGGGCAGAATCAATTCCAGGTGTAGTTTCCCAGTTCTGAAAGAAACAAATCGTAGAGAGAGTAGAAAAAATACTCTAAGACAGTGAGACAGATAGTTCTTTGTAGAAAGCACATACAGCCAACACATGATTGTGTTGATTGAGTTGCAATTTAACAAGTGTACCAAGTCGTTTCAACATGATGTGAAAATTTGGTTCAAAGAACACGAAGATAGATATAACTTTTGTAGTGAAAGACATGTTCACCTGTCTATGGAAAAACATGTGATGATGTACCTAAAGGGTACAATCGATTTTGGACCCAGATATATCTTGGATTATGAGATAATATTTGTAGGGCTACATAGATTCAGATTGGGAAGGAACTATCATAGACTAGAAAAGTACAACTAGATGTTGCTTTAGTATGGGATCAATTATGATCTCGTGACTTGGTGAGAAGAAGACCTATATGGAACTCAGTTCTGCACAATCATAATATGTGGTATTATAGTCATCTTGTGAAAAAACAATGTGACTTCATAATTTGATCGTAGAATTGATTGAACTCGAGTTGAAGGAAACATGTATATTTTATGACAACTAGAGTTGCATAAAGTTGTAAGTGAAACCAGCGTGTCATGACAAGTCTAAGAACATCGAGATCAAATAACACTATGTCTGGGACATAGTACAGAAGGGAGCAGTAAGAGTCCAGTATATTTTCACCGATGTAGAGGTAGCAAATGTGTTGACCAAGCCTCGTTCAAGAGTCAATTTTAAGTATTTTAGAATAAGCTTGGAGTGATACAAAAATACTTGACGGGAAGTAATGTGTTCCCCAATCGCAGCAAGTGATGTGTTCCCTAGTAGTGGGAAGAGTTGTTTTCCCCAATAGCAGGAAGGTATGTGTTGCCGAGTAGTGAGAAAGTGATTTTTTCTCCAGTAGCGAGAAGCGATGTGTTCCCTAGAAGTGGGAAGTGATGTGTTCTCCAATAGAGACAACTGATGTGATCCCCAGTATAGGGAGTTGATGTGATCCCCAATAGAGGGAAGTGATGAACTACCCCAGTGTGAGATGGTACGCTATTCCAACGTATGTTGGTAACAATATTGCAGACTATTACGCTATCCTAGCACAAGTTGGTAACCCCAACTTAGGTTGGTATGCTACACCAGTGTAGGTTGGTAACCCTAACGTAGGCTAGTATGCTACGCCAATGCAGGTTGGTAACCCCAACACTAGATGGTACACTACTCCATCATAGGTTGGTAACCCCAACACAGGTTGGTACATTATCCCAGCATAGGTTGGTAACTTCAATGCAGGTTTGTACATTATTCCAGAGAAAGTGAAGAAAATTCCTATGATATATAGATCTGTGATTGACAACAAGACAATAACCAAGTATGCAAAAGAAATGATGATGACCGTGACAAGAAGAATACCTTCCTTGCTCAGAGGGAATGTTGAAGAATTAGTAGCTTCGGAAGATATCCTTATTGTATTTGACCAAGATAAAACCTAAAAAATGTTATTGTATTATATTTATTAAAATGAACCTATTGTGCATTTGTAAAATTCGTCCCTATTGTACCTTCACAATTAAATGTAATTTAAGAGGGTAAATTGAGAGATCAACCCAGACCAAATTTAAGGAGGCCGGACTACTATTTATAAGGGAGGTTAGTTCCTCACTTGTTCACTCACTCAATGATCTCTGCAACAAGAATAAAAGTGCACAATTCTTGGAGGAGTAGCTGTTGCATCTAGGTGTGATGTCAACAAGGGTTTTGGTTTATCTCTTGGTATCTCTTGGTTAAGTGGTGCTGTACTCTTTCCTAGTGAAGGAGTAGAGGAGGATATTCTACCTTGTTAGTTATCTCTTGGAGAGAAGCATAGTTCTTGATTTGATAATATATATTGAGGAAGTTAGTTGGGTTTTCTTGGGTTTTCTCGAGCTAGAGGGTTTTCCAGGATAATCTTTGTGTCTCTCTTGTTTATGTGATTGTCTCTCTTTCAATGATCTTATATATGCAACTAATGTGCTAAATGATTGTAATAATAAAGAAGAGCGATAACTTCTATTTGTATAAGTAAAATATCAACACTAGAGACTGCAAGTATTTTCTTAATTGTTTGTTGACCTTCTAAAATTCCAAACAAATGAATTCTCCATATTTTCTTAGATATCCAAACTAGTTCACTTACACCTACCACCCCTTCCATTTACATTTTATTAATTTATAAATGTTACATTATAGACTTTTATTAATCTATAAATGTAATATTAGAGACTGTAATCCTTTACATAATTGAGACTTTAAGCCTTTACTTTGTTGAGCTTCCAAAATTACAAACAAATGAAATCTCCATATTTCCTCTGAAATCCAAAATGTTTCCCCTACACCTACCGACCCTTCCAATTATAGTTTATTAATCTATAAAAATTACATAGTTTTCTCATACCATGTAAGACAATTTGATATTTGATTTAAAAGAATTTAATATTTTTATATTAATTTTTTTTATTTTTCAAATTTTATAGTAAAGCACATCAATTGGATATTTTACCATGTCATATAATACATTTGGATATTTAATTTTAAAAAAATTGTATTTTTTATTAAAATCTTTATTTTTTAACTTTAAAACAATTTCTACCCTATTTTAAAAATATAGTTATCTTTTAAAATAAAGCAATTTTAAAATAAATCTTTAAAATAATTGGTACACAAATTTAATGATAATTAATTGTATAATTAGATATTTAATTTAAAATAATTTAATATTCTTTATTAAAAAAATTTATTTTTTAACTTTAAAACAATTTCTACTTTATTTTATAAATAAACAAACTTTCAAATAAAATTTTTATTTTTTTAACTTTAAAATCATTACTACACAAATTTAATGATAATAAATTGTACAATTGAATATTTAATTTAAAATAATTTAATATTTTTTATTAAAATATTTTATTTTTTAATTTTAAAACAATTGCTACCCTATTTTATAAATAAAGCAATCTTTTAAAATAAAATAATTTTAAAATAAATATTTTATTTTTTACCTTTAAAACAATTGCTACACAAATTTAATGATAATTAATTGTTAATCTTGTTAATTTAATGATAATTAATTATTAATCTTGTTATTTTAAAGATTTGTAATAATATTTATATATTATAAACACTTCTATATTTTCAAACAAAGATTCTATCCACTATCTGCAATTCAAATATTGCCGTTTGACGTGGAATTTAAACCAAGAATATATTTTTTTGGTTTAAGCCAAGAATCGACTGGTCGTTGATGGTTTAAACGGCTGGGAAAGATTTGGCTGGCGGTTGGCCCAAAAAGCTTACATGCCGAAAAAGCAAGAGTTGATCCAAACCCTAAGAAAGGATTTAGCTGACCGTTGGTTAATCCAAACCCTAAATTATTTCGAAAAACATACTTTCTTCCTTCAGCCTAGTACTTATGTGCTTGGGTAGCCTTCTAGCTGAAACGGCGGGTCATCCATTAATCGATCAACTACAACGGGGGTCATCCATTTAATTGCACCTACGGTTATATTGGTTTTCGCAGGTAATTAAATCTTGAGTTGGTGCGATCTGATAGAAATTATGTTGATGTTCTCAAATGATAATTGCGGTTTTCACGGTTATATTGGATTTCACTGGTAATTAAATCTTGATTTGGTAATGTAATATATGGTTTCAGTTTGAATTCTTTTAATGAGTGAATATGTTCAGGTTTCTTTCAATTTTAATGAATGAATACTAATTCCATCTGAATAATGGATTGTAACAGCCAGCCATTTCGGATCTATTAATGGTATTGGATATTGCATGGCGGCATGGCGGCAAGGTTCTACTGCTTACGCAGTGGAAGGATGGTGATGGAAGCAACTGCTGCTGAACGGCTATATATTATTCCTAGTTTATCATTTGAAAAATAATAGAAAAAATCAATAGGCCAGGCATTTGTTCACTACCTACTTGTTGTTTTATTTAAAGTATTAATCACTGAGTGATCCATCCCTGCAATTATTCAACCAATTAAATAGATGCATAAACATGCTAGCCTTTGTTCCGTTTTTATAAAGAGGAAACCTAATATCACTTAAAAAGAGATTCGAATCCGAATCCAATAGACTGGATAATGTTCTGTGAGACAAGCTATTTGCATTGTCTCACAGGTGAACTTTAAAATATCATTAATATCACCGTATATGAAAATATTCTTTAATAGCTAGACTTACCTCTCTATTCCAAAGTTGTTTTTGTCTGTATGGTTTGTATCATGAAATTTCCTTTCTGTAGGATAAAACGTGTTATTCTGATTAATATCATTATGTGTAGTTGTCTTTGTCTATAGGTTTGTATCAACCACATATATATCAGCAAGACTCGAAACCTTTACTTCTCTCGGCAAGAAAATTGCACGGGATCACGTTGATTGGTTTTGCTCCTTCCGCCGTCCATTTTAGTTTTTCGGTAGATTTTTTTTTTTTTATGCGTTATTTTTTACTTTTTAACAAGAATAATTTAATTTTTTTAATATTTTAATAAAGATAAAAGACTTAGAATTTTTGAAAAAATATTTAAGTTGTTAATACTAGATTAGGTTAAATTATTTATCTTTAAATTTTCAATTTTTACATATATACTATGTATGTATTTGATTGTATCTTTTATTTATATATATTTGTATTTCAATTATAAATGTTAGTTGTTAATTTTGGAAACATGAGATTTTTTATTTTTATATATTGAATTATTTTAGTATAATTAATGATGTATGAATTGCTTTTATCTTTTTATTTTTAAATTAAAAGAAAAAGAAATATATATATTTTAAATACTAATAATAATCTATTTTTAAGTTCACCATCAATATACACACCAAAAAATTTGTATTAATTGTATATATTTTAAATTTTGCTTTTTTTAATTTATTTATACATTTTAAATTTTTATGATAATAAATTATATGATATTTATGTTATAGTTTTATTTGTATTTGTATTTTTTTTAAGTAAAAAAGGGTGGTGCCTATTATATTACCATAACCAAAATACAAAACTGTGAATGATGCTAGTTGTCCCGCCTGAGCAGGAAACTGGGACAGTTGGGCATCCATGTCCATTTGTCACATAGTGTGCATAGTTAGCAAAATTAACAGAGTTGACGGCGCGACGTCCTGCCCGAAGGAAACCAGGACTTACAGTCGCAAGCATGAAGTTGGTTCCTCTAACTAGTGCTACGACAACCTGATAGCTAGCTATCACGAGGCATAAAATAAAACAACAACATCAAAACCAGAGTCGAGTTTTAAACATTAAGTAACCTCTAAACCACGCTGCTTGTCCTAGTCCTCAGAGTGCCTCCATCTCACTGGGAACGTGTAGGCTCGCGCACAAGTCAGACATTGTTTCTTTGACGATGCTCTAGAATGTGCCACAAAGAACATGTCAAGCCGCTGGTCCATTCGCGCTAGGCGAAATATTTGATCGTCCAACTTGTTCCTAATCTCAAAGACGAGATTGAGGTATCCCCAGTCAACTGAAGGTGGCTGCTCCGGATGGTGGCTATCCTTGAACTCCTCGCTGGTGGCCGCCTCTGCTTCCTGTGTCCTGTGTCGATGTCGTGCTTGCCCTGGCTCCTCCATTACCTTGGTGGGCTCGGGAGGAGCCTCCTCTTCCACATAACAGGGGGAGTAAGGCTTCTCTGTGGTGGCTGTTGAAGGGTCAAGCACATTGCTTGGAGGCTGTCATATGCTGTACGAGCCAAAGCTCGTGCTTGGGTTCCAATTCTCTGGTACCATGAACAGGGTGTGCTCAGGAGGGCTTGGCAGGCCTCCTTCTGGGATGACCTCCTCCATGTACGCCATTGGAGGCGTACGAGGTCTTCTCTTTCGTCTCCTAGCTGCTATCGCCATGGATTTCTCGAATTTCTCCTTTCTCTTGCGCCGCGACTCCGTCGCATACCAGGCCGCTCCCCTTCGCGGTTTCCCTCTAGCTCGGGGCATGGTGGGATCCCAGTGAAATATCTGAATGCTTCCATTGTCTATCAAATTACTCCTGAGGGAGGGCGAGGTTGCTGAGTGCAGCCACTGTTCCAGTGAAGTGGGAGAGAGGTTGTCGCAACTCTGGTTTGCCTGTGAGATGGAGGCCTCCCAGAGCGATTTGTTTCTTGGTCTTGCTACTCGGACAATGAACATTGATGCCAAAATGATTGCCATAGCCGAAACATTAACCATCACCATTAAAGTCTGTTGGATAGTGCTCTGGTGAGGGGTACCCTTCCCTTGCGCGAGGGGCCTCATCATATGAATGCTCCTACGCGGATTCATGCAGGGTTATTTTTCGAGGTGATGTGAGCCGGTGGATGCATTAAAGCTGCGTTCCGGCTTGCTCTCGCGTGGCACTATCGCGCCCCATGTCACCCCATCCGGGGAGTGAAGATCGCTGGTGGCTAAGGCTTGACACCAAGTGAGGATCTTTGGAGCTAGTGAGCCGTGGCCTTCCCAGCATAAGTGTTCCTCGTCCTTTTCAACTGCCTCGCTTACTAGTCGATCAACCACTTTATTTGCATCTCTTTTCACGTGGGAAGTAGTGATGCTGAGATGTGGTTGTAGGTGGTGACTGAAGTCTGCGAGCAGGCCATAGAGTCTCCAGCTTGGTGATATTTTGTCAGGGTCGCATCCGTGGAGGATTCTAGTGGCTAACCTTATGATGATTTGTGAATCTCCTTCCAGGATTATCCTTTGATAACCTTTGTCGATGGCTGTTTGGAGTCCTCGCATGAGTCCTGTTAGCTCGGCTACATTGTTGGTTGTGTCTCCAAGGAATCCTGCATCCAGAACTAGGATTTCCCCACCTGAGTTCCTGAGCACTGCCCCATATCCTGCTGGTCCTAGGTTTCCTTTGGAGGCTCCATCAAAATTAACTTTGATGAAGTGTGTTGGAGGGGGAGTCTAGTTGGTTGGGCTGGTGGGTTGTCCCTTATGACTTCTAGTTGGCAAATGGTTGCTTAGAATGGGCTACCAGTTTTGCAGGATACTCTGCTCCTCAGGGCTGCACTGCCAATATTCCTCTATCCAGGATTTGCTCCTGATCGTTTCTATTATTAGGGATCTCACTTTTTCCCAGGTGGCTTCAGGGAGGGAAGGTTGAGAGTGGAAAATTCACTTGTTTTGTTCCTTCCAAATTTGCCAAAGGATGAATCCCGGCAGTAGTTTCCATATGAGATTTAGAATGTGGTTGTTGAATGAGATGCTGTCCCAATTCTCAATTGTGCAATTGATGTTGCTTCAGTTTCGATTGGATTTGTGCATAATTTGCGCTCCATAGTCCCAGATCCGTTGACTATGATGACATCCATTGAAGAGGTGTTCTTTGGTCTCCTCCTGTTGTGAGCATAGAATGCATATGGAGGGTCCAATGAAGCCTCTCTTCCTTAGGTTGTCCCAGGTTAAAGCTCTGTTCTGCACCACTAGCCACAGAAAGGTAGAGACCTTAGGCCAGAGAGCGGGACTCTAGACTTTGCTCCAGATATGATCCTTTCTTGAATCCTATTGGTTTGCTTGCAAAGAGTAAGCTTCTTTGATAGTGAAAGTGCTGTGGTGTACCCCCACCTCAGGATGTCTGGTCCTTCCCTATACAGTATTTTCCGGTTGGTGGCTTGAGATTGCCAGCTCTACAGGTCGAGAGTTTCGGGGATCCCGAGCTCTTGATGAGAGGTCTTCCATTGGCGCCACCTTTGTTGCAGAGTTTGTGACATCCATAGATCTTTGACTTTTAGAAAGGCGTTTTGGTGGAGGGCTCTTTTGAGATCAGATAGCTCTTCCATTGTGTCAAATGGTTTGAGTTTCTCCTAAGAGTCTTGCGAGAATAGGGCGCTTCCTCCATCTCTTAGCTCCCAGAAGGCGTGTTTTTGAACGAGAGTGTGATTTTTCCAAGCTATGTTCGAGATATTGGAGCCCTGTATGTGGTTGTTGTGTCGGATTAGCTGATCTTCCGAAGTGTGGGTGGCATATTTCCTTTTCCACAGTTGTGCCCAGGCTGCTGCTGAGTTCTTCAGCCATCTCCACCAGATTTTAGCTCCCATTACTTGATTCAGTTTCCCTGGATCTCTGAGCCCCAGTCCGCCTTAGCCTTTTGGCATGCAAAGCCTATTCGAGTTGACTAACGCCCATTTCTTGTTTGGTTGGTGACCATTCCACAGAAAGTTCCACTGCAAGGTTTTAATAGCTCTGATGACTTTTTTGGGAGCCGCCATAGCAGTGAAGAGGTAGGTGGGTAGAGCTTGCAAAACTGATTTGAGGAGAACCAGTCGGGAGGCAATATTGAGAGGTCTGAAAGTCCAGTTGCGTAGCCTGTTTGAAATGGAGAGGAGGAGGTTGTCCCAAGAGATGGTGGAAGTCGCCGCTCCGGTGAGAGGAACACCGAGATAATTGGACGGAAGGGAGCTCCTGGGTATTCCCAGAAGTCTAGAAACATGACGTTGGACAGAGGGCAGGGTGTTGAAGAAGTAGAGTTTGGACTTGTCCAGGTTGAGCGACATGTCTGAGGCTTCAGTGAAGTCTGAGAGGATGGAGTTGAGTTTTATAGCCTCTTGGACAGTGGGAGAGTTCATGAGGAGGGTGTCATCTACAAATTAACTATGTGAGGGTGCAGGTTGAATGTTATGCAGAGGTAGGCCTTTGAGGGAGCCTTCACTTACTTCTGCTTTGATGTAGTGCCCGAGACCCTCTGCTAAAAGTACAAAAAAAAAAGGGGATAGGGGGTCCCCCTGCTGGATTCCTCTTGATGGCGAGAAAGGTTTTGATGGTACACCATTAACTAGGATGGAAAAGAAGGTGGAGGAGGTGAGATTCATGACCCAACTTATCCAACCCTGATCAAAGCCAAACGAGTCTAGGACAGCTCTGATATATTTCCAGCTGGCCTGATCAAAGGCTTTTGAAAGGTCAAGTTTGATAAGCATGCCTAGAGTTCTTGAAGTCTTGAGGGAGTGTATGATCTCATGGGCCAGAATGATGCTGTCCATGATTTGTCTTCCTTCTACGTACCCTGACTGCTCCTTGGAGATGAGGAACAACAGGATGGGTTTGAGCCTAGTGGCGATGACCTTCGTTATAACTTTATAAATGACATTGCACAGGGTTGTGGGTCTGAACTGTTTGGGATTGGTGACTCTTTCTTCCTTCAAAATGAGGGTGAGGAAGGTGGCATTGAGAGCCGGTAGTACCAGGCCTAAAGATCTTGACTCTTCAACTACTTCCCACACGTCCTGTCTGACCAGATCCCAACAATGGTGTAAAAAATACACGGTGAACCCATCCGGGCCTGGGGATTTTCCTACTAGCATGGCTTTTATTGCTTGATCGACCTCTTCTTGGGTGATGGGTTGAGTTATGGCAGAATTCTTCTCTGGTGTGACTAGTGTCGATATGTGTCCGGTTACCCTCCTGATTGCTTACGTTCTATCCTTCTGCGGTTCCGTTAGGAGGTCTTGATAGTACTTGAGCAACTCCTCCTCTATTTTGGAGTGTTCCCTGGTTAAGTTTCCCTCGCTGTTCTCTAGGTGAGTGATCCTATTGATATGCCTTCTATGCATCATGGCTCTGTGGAAAAATTTTGTATTCTTTTCCCCTTCTTTGAGCCACTACACTCTGGATTTTTTCTTCCATAAGATTTCCTCCTGCTTCCTTCATTCTTCCAGTTGTGCCTGAAGCTACTCCTCCTCCTTCATTAGTTCAATGGTTCTTGTGCCGGAAATGGAATTTTTTTGAATCTCCCCCAATCTTCTCTCTATGGCCTTTATGCTTTGAAGTATATTACCAAAGTTGTTTTTATTCCATTGTTTTAGCCTTTTCTTGAAGTTTTTTAATCGCTGCTGAAACTTGTACATGCATGAACCGTGGTCTATTTCCACTTGTTCCAACCAGGATTTGGCTAGCCATTTAAAGTCTGGGTGTGCTAGCCAAAATTTCTCGAAGCGGAAAGGCTTGTATTTGGGAGGGTCTCCCAAGTCTAGTTGCAGAGCCAGGGGCTAGTGGTTTGAGCCTGCTTTTGGTAGGATAAGGCTTTCGAGATGAGAGCTTGATTCCATAATTTCCTCGGTTACCAAGAAGCGATCTAATCGACATGCAATGTGTTGGTTGCCTGATCTGCGATTGGACCAAGTGAAGGTGCCATTGCTATTTTCAATATCTACTAATTTTAAATGATCAATGAGAGTTTTAAACTTACCACTGTCTTACTTGAGTTTTTTGATACCTCCCATTTTTTCCTCCAGTGTCAAGATCATGTTGAAGTCGCCTCCTAAGATCCAGTTCGGGGTTGATACCAAGGTCTTGATTAGCTCGAGTCGCTGCATGAATTTGTCTTTGTTCTGGCTTTTGTGTGGCCCATAGACATTTTTGATGGCTCCTTCCTGGTTCGTGCCCATGACCTCAAAGTGGGCATTTATTGTGCCTATTGTTGTGAAGGGTTTGCTAATAGTCACATTGGATGGGTTCCATAAGATGGATAGACCACCTGAGGCTCCTGTGGAGTCTATTGTTATGGAGTTACATTCTCGCCATATACGTTGAGAGATTGATTCAGCTTCTGCTCCTCTACACTTATTCTCCTGGAGCAGCAATATATCTGGTTTCTCTGCCATGATGAAATATCGGAGGATCCTTTGTTTGGATCTACCATTCAGTCCTCTGATGTTCCATGTGATGATATTCATCATTAAGAGGGAGGTGTTGAGTGGAGGTATTCCTCTAAAAGATTGTGTATCTCACCTGAGTTTATCATGAGGTTGTTTGCTTCCTTGATCAACTGATGTGCAGTTGTTCGTCCCCACCTTTTGTTTTCATGAAGGACTCGCTTCGTGCTAGAGTTCGAGTCCATCTCTATGCCTAGGAGTGTTGTGGATCCTACAGAGGAATTAAGAAAGACCTTGTGTACCTTGCGGAGTTGTTCTTCAGGAAGGGTCTACAGGTCCTTTTGGTTCAGAGCCTCCTCCAGCTTCTCTAGATCTATCCCTTCCAGATTCCTATCATCCAACAACATTGGGGTGTCCCCATCTCCTTCTCCTCTTTCATCCGTGTGAGTCTCGTCGGTTTGAGGATTAGGGTCGGGATTTGGGCCTTTTGTTTGCGGTTGCTGGGGATTTTTGTGCGGCTCCTGAACTTCTTCTTCCTCTGGTAGCTACTCTAGAATCTCATAAGAGTTCTTAGTGGAAATGTTTTTCCTGGTGGCCATGGTCTGCTTCTTTGATGGGTTTCTCCTTTTTGTTGTTACTATGGTGAAGCCATCTTTCTGCAGGGTTTCGTTTGCTTTTGTAGCTTGCTTGATGATGGGGAAATCTCGGTAGAGGTGGCCATGCTCATGGCATATTCTGCATCTAAATGGTATATGCTCGTATTCCAGGGTTTGTTGCTAGTCCTCATCCTGGTACTCGAATGTTACCACCCGAGGGAGTGCTTTGGATATATTCATGTACACACAGATCCTAGCACATGAGGTATATTTTTGCTGTCTTGTGGCTTCTGAAGATTTCACATATTGCCCTAGGGTATTTCCTATACCCATTAGAATCTGTTCCAACCAGAACTCTTGTGGAAGGGAGTACAGGTGTATCCATACAGGGGCGATGGTGAATTCCTCTTTGTCCGGGCTAAATCGTTCAGTCCAAAAGAGGAGGAACAACCCTGCCGAGTTGAAGAAGTACGACCCGTTTTCAAAGATTCTATCTTTGTATTCTAAATTGTATAAAATGATTGTGAAGAAGCCCTTGGAGCTGAGTTGGAGCTCGTAGTCCCCCTTGGGATTCCACCAGTGTTTTATCCATTTGTTGAGGTCCCTTTCTACCGGCCAAAGCCCCAGAAATTTGTCGATGAGGGTGTGCTCTCTCATAAATTGTGTGTGCTCTCCAACCCAGGTTGAGTTGATGATGTACCTCGACGGCTTGTCCATTTGCGGGATGCATTTGCATGGTTCCCAGCTCCGTGGCGGCCTCGGTTGAGGGGTTCCTGCTTCTGTTTCCATTCCCACTCTAAGGCTCTGTTCCCTGGCTAGGAGTTGGTCTCGTACCTGCAGCGACGGCTCGAAGGTAGGTTGCGTTGTTCTGGCTCCTGGTTTTTCATTGGCCGCTACGTTTCGGTATGAGGGGGGTTTCCCCCCCTCCTCTGTGCCCATACCCTTGTGACAGTGAAGGCCGAATGGTCGGCTGTGGCGCTGGTTAGGTTTCACGGAGGAAGTCTTTGCTTGGTGTCCGACAGTCTATCTTACGAGGAGGCTAGGGTTTTGCATACCATCCTCTCTGCCGATGAACAATCGTCCACCTTTATATTTTTATTTGTATCTAGTGTTAATCTTTATTCAATTAATTCAGTAAATAGAAGATTTGTATATAGTTCTTTTTTGTTTGAATATTTTATTATACTATGTTTTAACTTAAAATATTATAATTTTTTTCAATGTGGATAAGACTATATTTTCTAAATGTTTGATAAATTCTTTATTTATGTTAGTTAGTTTACATGTGGTATTTTATCTTTTCTATGTGTGGGATGTATATTTATAATATCTATTTATTATATTTTTGTTGTGCTTTTGTAGGCTTATTTGTATTTCTTTGCATTTTTTATTTGAATTATGTAATTTTTACTTCAAATAACATAACCGATCTGTGATTCTTTATTCCATACTCAAAAATGGATTTGAGTAAAGTTGTATATATATATATATATATATATATATATATATATATATAT
>ML797300.1:164065-176155 GCA_009831015.1 Picea engelmannii | reverse complement strand
TTTAAATTAAAAAAATATTATAAAACAATTCCTAATTGAAATCAATCAAATAAAATAACAAATCATAAAATTAATCAAATAAAATAACAAATCATAAATCCTACAAAATATCTTCTACTAAACACACTAAATTTAGAAAAAAATTATTATAAAAAATATCTAATCAAAAGAAATCAAATAAAATAACAAATCATAATCCGAAGTAAAAGTGAATATATTCTCCACTTAATTACGTTATCAATTCCATGGTTGAATGGTCCATTATAATCTTTATTTCTCGCCTACATTAGAAACCATTTAAGGAGGAATGCAAGTTTTTAATAGCTATGTCATTCGAACCTGCAGCATCGTGTGTGCAAAGAGAAACTCATGATGATGGGTCATCACTGCAACATTGGTGTAATGGAAGGAAGGAATATAAACTAAGTTGAACGTTCTTGACCCAATTTAAAGCATAATACAATGTTTATGTATGGCGTTACCCTCCAAATAAAAAAAAATTAAATGCATGAGTAAAAAATAAAAAAATAAAAACTATAAACTTAAAAAATATCTTAAATTAAAAATTAAAATAACATATTTATATTAAAGTGAAGAGTAAATATCAAGTGGTGACGGTGTAGTGCGGCCACGCGTCCATGGAGGTGGTGTCGGGTGTTGGTTCCCCGAGAGGATCTCGCTCCTCCTTGACTGGTGGGGCGTCCTCCTCCTTGACTGGTGCGACGTTCTCCGAAGTCCCAAGTGTTGGAACTGGTGCCAAGAATGGTGGCTCATCTTCTGCTGCGTATGCTTCTCCTGCTAGGGGGTGGTGGATGTCATGTAATGCTGAAAGAAATTGCAGGAATTGTGATGCTTTCCCATCCAGAATCTCCACGAAAAATTGTAGATCATCCAAGTCCCAACATAGCTCAAAGAGTAGGCCTTGCATCAGTGCAAGGCCTGTTTGTAATTCAGATTCAGGGTAGTCGCTAGAGTCGGTGTGGGAGTGAGGTTGCTAAAGTGAACCCTGGCTTGCTTCAAGGTTGTCACTCTGAGAACGGGCACTGAGTAGCAGGACATGGGGCAACTGGGAGGGTGAGGAGGGTTGACAAGTTTGGAGGAACCACTGGTACTGGCTATGAAGTGGAGGCCAAATCTCCCAGAGGGCCTGGGATGAATCCCAGAGAGGTCCCTGAGAAATCAAGCCACTCCAACCTGCAAGTAAAAGATGACGACAAGGGTGGGAGGTTGTCAAGATTATGACTCGAATCTGTCGGGTAGGAGGACGAGGAAGGTGATGAGGAGGAGGAACTTTGGGAGGGTTCAAGTAGGGGGCAAAGTGTTAGACGCGACCAGTTGGGCTTCCATGTCCAGCCTCATTTGGACTTCCCTCTCTATTTCATCATATTTAAGACACAGTGAGGGCGGAAACAACCAAGAGTGAACGATACCAGGCATAGAAGCCATTGAGTGGAAGGTCATGCTCTAGAGAAATGAGCCACATGAGAATGGGGCGTCCAATACAACTGGTGAAATTCATAGTAACAGAGGAGTTCGTTTCCTCCATTAAAACAACACACATGTAGAGTAAAGTCATAGAAATGGTGTTGTTCCATGGAGGGGATGGAAATACAAAGGAGGGCGCACTAAGATTAATGGCGCCCTGTCTCATGCAAGGTCAAATTAATAACATTAAGGTAGTGGGAGGGGGTGGGACACATATGACACAGAGTTGAAACCACAATGGCTCTCTTTGGATGCTCCTGTGGACACGTGGCTCCCACTATCACCACATCAATGGAAAATACATTTTATTATTAAACATTATAAGAAAAATTAGATTTTTAATTTTTCAAAAATTATTTATTTTGAATTTATAAATTTGTAGTAAATTAATAACATAAATATTTCTTCAGTTTTGAATTTGATTTTAACCTTTACAATTATAAATAATTTTGATTTTTCTTCTTCTTTAAAAATGAGAATATCTAATTAAAAATTATAATAGAGCTAAATTTTATCGTTTGAGAATACAGAGTCGCTGCGAGGAGGAAATTTCTCTCAGGAAGCCACTAGAGTTTCCCTGGATCTCGGAAGGGCCAATCGTATACGAAATCCACCTACTGAACTATCGTCTGATCCTACATTCCCAGACCGTATTCAGGGCTTACTCCACAACCAAAAACTTGTGGCTGGTGAATGCCAAAAGGTTTCGACTGGTCCAGAAAATGAAATGTAGCCATAAAATGAAACACACGGCTGCACATGGCATGACATTACCAAACCTTCCATCTTTGTAAATATTAAATGGTTTCTTTCCACATTCACATCTCTTTTCTCTGTAACAAAACCTTAATCTTTGTTAATCACTCAGACATGCCAATCAACTCGCCACCATAGTAAATTTTAAATATGATTAATTAAAAGTAAAAAAATAAACATGTAAACGGATGCCTTTATAACAGTGAGGAAGTTAGTGGTTGAAATAAAAGCCATTGATTTATTGGGACAACTAAAATATTCCATCAATATTTAATCTTGTCCATAAAAAACAAATTAAGCACAAAAAACCTATTAAATGTGCCCATTGTCAATATGTGTATGCCCTTTCTGCATAATGATACATTATTAAAGGGTTATGATAAGGTTGTTTTGACATAATCCATACCATTGTCAATGCAATTTGGTTGCACATATAACTCAACATCTTCTACATACATAAATTCATAAGTCAACAATTTGGAAAAAATGTTGAGAAAACACTTGCAGTGTTCAGCTCTCAAACCCTTGTTAGAAACCCTAAACGTGTCATGAATGAAAGAGAGATCGACCCAGCCATCATTGTTTCTCTTGAGGTTGAACATGTGATGAGTGCATGATGCATTGAGCTCGACCAACAAAACCTGCAAGAACAACCAACGACGAAACCCTTTCGTAAAAAGGACATCTGCGAAAAGCATCCTCCTCTTCAGGTGTTGTGCCGATAGCATGATTTTTGGATGCTCTTCGTAGAAACCATTAGTGTCTATTAAGAATAGAATCCTCGATGTCACGACAGCCTTCGTGTACTCCATCCTAGAATGGGCAATCACAATGTAACCCTGCTTCACCATGATTTTCACCATAAATAACTGTAGTTTTCAAATCGTACAATGTCCATATTTAATGCCTTTTCTTCTTCGTATTCAAGCGGCCGCAAGGTGCTCATTGCTATGATTATTGAGAGGCTCCAAAGGGCGGACTGTGTGGGGTTTTGAGGTTGGATTTCGAGGCATTGTGGGGAAGGGAGCTCTATGAGAAGAGACCTTTGCATGAGCGGGAAACGCTGAAGTAAATCAAGTGAGTGCTTAATCAATATGGCGCCTCTTATTATAATCATTCAAATCCACATGCTAAATTGATTAAACCAGTAAGGAAAAAAAATAGAGAAAGAGGGTTGATCTACAAGTTAGAATAACAATGCACACCAGTAATAATGGACGAATGTTGATTTATGCAATAATGACAAGAAAATGAAAATGGAAAAATCAGTAGAATATGAAAGAGGAAAAGACAACCTAAATTACCATCAATCATTCCAATATAGAGGGGTTCCCTTTATTAATATGTAGGGAGACATGTTCCTTTGGATTATTTGTAGTTACAAAATAAGTTGTTTCTTTTATTTATGCAAATATTTTCCCAATCATAGTAACGAAAGTTGTTTCCTTGGCCACTCACTGACACACATATATTATAAGCTATTAATTTGAAGCACCATGCTTTTAGGAATCACGAGATATTTTTATAAAACTAACTAACTCACATACTTCCTATATTAGACACTCACCCTGCCCAGTAACACTAGAGAGTGTTGTTTACAAACACAGCTAACTCACATACTAACTTGCAAAAATATAATAAGGTATTGATTATAATATAAATTGAGCGACGTGGCATTGAGTTGCAAAGGAAGGGGTCGTGCCCTTCTTGCTGGCCCAATTCCTCCTTGATTGAAAAATAGAGGAGATCAGAAATTAGGGATGTTGTCGGCTGGGAGAGAGGGGGAGAGAGAGAGAGATGGAGGGGGAAGGAGAGGGAGGGATGAAGGTGGAAAATACTTGTCATCCCTCCCTCTCCTTGGAAAATACTTGATGGAAGCAAAACATGGTGCAAAATGAGTAAAAATGGGTAAGGTCCATTGAAGCTGAGTGATTAAATCATGGAGAAGAAGCTCAGGAAACACAAAACAAAAACCATACTTGATGGATGTATAGGGTAGAGGAGGTAAAGGGTAGGGGTGAAGAACTAGGTTACAAAAAACCACATATAGGAGCTCACCCTAGGAGGGCGCATCTAGTCCCTAGATAAAAATTCAAAAATTTGAAGTTTGAAAAATTAGGGTTTCCTCATAAAACCCTAAGTTGTAGTTGTAGTATGAGTTGCAGTTCCAATGTGAGTTCCTTCATGCTAGTTTTTTCATGACATTTGTTGCACAAGTATTAGTGTCAGCACCAAATTCATACCAGTTGTAGTGAAAGTTTTTGTGAAGTGTGCCTTACCCTAGCAAATATCCAACTAACTTTAAGTTACAAGTTGAAGCACCTTTGAATTTTTTGAAGGTTTGTTATCTCTAGTTGTTTCTTCCATATGGTGCCACTACCTATTGATACCTTTAGAGGTATTTACTTACATATGTTCAAACTATATCATTATTCTAAAGGGTATTTTCAGGAGAAAGGATCTTTTTTCTAAACAAAAATCCTAAATGAAGAAGGATCTCACATCCAACAAATTCATAGGAACAATGCACCCCAAGTTTTATTAATTTGATATGCCTCTATTTGTTATGGAATTAATGTGATATTATGAACATCTAGGTTGTATTTTTATCTATTGAAGTTGTGACTATCATAATAATCATTGGTCAAAATTCAAGTCAAAGTATCAAATTGATTAAGGTTGAGATTATATATTTTATTCTCTAAACCAATTTTCTGTCAAGAAATCATATTATCTTAGTACAGAGGACAGGTTGAAGAAAATACTTGTCATCTTGAGTGAAGGAGACTCGGAAGAAAAGAAACACACTCATTCTCGAGGATAAGACTCCAAGTTCCAGGTTTGATTAATTAAATTGATAAGATTCAAATTTACACATGTCAAGTTTAATAACTCCTAAATCCTGTAGTTGTGATAGCAATGTTTGAATTTTTTTTATTACTGAATGCTTGGTAGCATGTGAGAACTATTGATAGAAATGCTTACTATAATCATTTACTAGATATAGCTAACATCTTCTCTAGGTGAAACTTCTTGTTTTGTTTCCAGGTTACCATGGAGGAATGATTTATCACAACACTAGAAGAGTGTTTCTCTCATTCCTTATTATTGTATTTCTTAATTTTTACCCTTTTTTCAAGAGGGTCACAAGTGATAGCTCTAAACGAGCTACTCTGAAGATTGTTCTCTCTATTGTTTTTATTATTATTATAAAGAGTATTATTCTTGTCTACTATTTCTCCCTTGTTGTTCTTGTTCCAGGTAGGTCACAGGTGATAACCCTGAGGGAGTTATAATGATGGTTGCAAGAGGAAACATATTAGATAAGACACATAGAAGATTATCCAAGTTGTATATATGACTATATACATCCATGTACCTAAGAAGAACACGAAGAATCTACTCTTTCTAGACACAAAATATCTCATATAAAGAGAGATAATGAGAAGAAAAGACTCCAAAGATGATAAAACAAATCCCTCTAATGTAGTTGATCACTCTTCAGATCATTGGGAAGAGTTCATAGAGTTAGAAAGGCATACCCAAAATCATTGTAGTAACTAGGAAGAGACCAGTGTGGTCTCGTGACACTTTGCATGATGCAAATCCATATATAATTGATGAGCCATATCATGAGGAGCAGATAGCTCCAACAGTGGTAAGGAAAGACACCCGACTAAGTAGGAGATCAGAAGGAGATATATTTCATAGGGATTCATCCCTCATAATCCAATAACGAGGAGAAATCTCCCCATGACCATACATAGAGATGTACAAAGATTGATTTGTGTCCATAGGATTCTCCGAGCAAGAGGGAGAAGACTATAATGGGAAACTTTATCAAGTAATGAGAATAAGTGTATATAGAACAAACGTGATAAATTAAAAGAAGTCGGCATAGTATGCGATTCAAAGGGAGAAGGTATGACAATCCCTATACTTGAGATTGAGTTATCTCCAGTGCGAGTTGTAGTACATAAGTCAAGCCATGGAGAAATGACTACAATAGAATATTGAGTTATCTCTAGAGAAAGAGGATAATATACCCTCGATGTTAGTGATTGAGCCACTCTTTGTTTCAGATGAAGCTACTTTCATGATAGAAAAAAATAGTTACTCTCATATTTCAGTAGCTACAGTGAGAATGGGGCAGTCATTCTTAGTTTTGGAAAAATTAGTTCCAGGTGTGGTGTCCCAGTTTTGAAAGACACAAATCATAGAGAGAGTAGAAGAAATACTCTGAGACAGTGAGATAGATAGTTCTTTGTAGAAAGCACATAGATCCAACACATGATTTTGTTGATCGAGTTTCAATTTAGCAAGTGTACCAAGTCATTACAATATGATGTGAAAATTTGGTTCAAAGAACACGATGACAGATATAAGTTTTGTAGTGAAAGACATGTTCACCTGTCTATGGAAAAACATGTGATGATGTACCTAAAGGGTACAATCGATTATGGACCCAGATATATCTTGGATTATGAGATAATATTTGTAGGGCTACATAGATTCGGATTGGGAAGGAAGTGTCATAGACTGGAAAAGTACAACTGGATGTTGCTTTAGTATGGGATCAATTGTGATCGCGTGACTTGGTGAGAAGAAGACCTATATGGAACTCAGTTCTGCAGAAGCATAGTATGTGGTATTATGGTCATCTTGTGCAAAAACAATGTGACTTCATAATTTGATCGTAGAATTGACTGAACTCGAGTTGAAGGAAACGTGTATCTTTTATGACAACTAGAGTTACATAAAGTTGTAATTGAACCCAGTGTGTCAAGAAAAGTCTAAGAACATCGAGATCAAATAACACTATGTCTGGGACATAGTACAGAAGGGAGCAGTAAGAGTCGAGTATATTTTCGTCGATGTACATGTAGCAGATGTGTTGACCAAGCCTCATTCAAGACTCAAGTTTAAGTATACTAGAATAAGATTGGAGTGATCCAAAAATACTTGACAGGAAGTAATGTGTTCCCCAATCGCAGGAAGTGATGTGTTCCCTAGTAGTGGGAATAGTTGTTTTCCCTAGTAGCACGAAGGTATGTGTTGCCGAGTAGTGAGAAAGTGATTTTTTCTCCAGTAGCGAGAAGCGATGTGTTCCCTAGAAGTGGGAAGTGATGTGTTCTCCAATAGCGACAACTGATGTGATCCCCAGTATAGGGAGGTGATGTGATCCCCAATAGAGGGAAGTGATGAGATACCCCAATGTGAGATGGTATGCTATCCCAACGTATGTTGGTAACAATATTGCAGACTATTACGCTATCCTAGCACAAGTTGGTAACCCCAACTTAGGCTTGTATGCTACCCCAGTGTAGGTTGGTAACCCTAATGTAGGCTAGTAAGCTACGCCAATGTAGGTTGGTAACCCCAACACTGGATGGTACACTACTCCATCATAGGTTGGTAACCCCAACACAGGATGGTACGTTATCCCATCATAGGTTGGTAACTTCAATGAAGGTTGGTACATTATTCGAGAGAATGTGAAGAAAATTCCTATGATATATAGATCTGTGATTGACAACAAGACAATAACCAAGTATGCAAAAGAAATGATGATGACCGTGACAAGAAGAATACCTTCCTTGCTGAGAGGGAATGTTGAAGACTCAGTAGCTTCGGAAGATATCCTTATTGTATTTGACCAAGACAAAACCTAAAAAATGTTATTGTATTATATTTATTAAAATGACCCTATTCTGCATTTGTAAAAGTCGTCCCTATTGTGCCTTCACAATTAAATGTAATTTAAGAGAGTAAATTAAGAGATCAACCCAGACCAAATTTAAGGAGGCCGGACTACTATTTATAAGGGAGGTTAGTTCCTCACTTGTTCACTCACTCAATGATCTCGGCAACAAGAATAAAAGTGCACAATTCTTGGAGGAGTAGTTGTTACATCTAGGTGTGACGTCAACAAGGGTTTTGGTTTATCTCTTGGTATATTTTGGTTAAGTGGTGCGGTACTCTTTCTTAGTGAAGGAGTAGAGGAGGATCTTCTACCTTGTTAGTTATCTCTTGGAGAGAAGCATAGTTCTTGATTGGATAATATATATTGAGGAAGTTAATTGGGTTTTCTCCAGCTAGAGGGTTTTCCAGGATAATCTTTGTGTCTCTCTTGTTTCTGTGATTGTCTCTCTTTCAATGATCTTATATATGCAACTAATGTGCTAAATGATTGTAATAATAAAGAAGAGCCGTAACTTCTAGTTGTATAAGTAAAATATCAACACTAGAGACTACAAGTATTTTCTTAATTGTTTGTTGACCTTCTAAAATTCCAAACAAATGAATTCTCCATATTTTCTTAGATATCCAAACTAGTTCCCTTACACCTACCACCCCTTCCATTTACATTTTATTAATTTATAAATGTTACATTATAGACTTTTATTAATCTATAAATGTAACATTAGAGAGTGTAATCCTTTACATAATTGAGACTTTAAGCCTTTACTTTGTTGACCTTGCAAAATTCCAAACAAATGAAATCTCCATATTTCCTCTGAAATCCAAAATGTTTCCCCTACACCTACCGACCCTTTCAATTATAGTTTATTAATCTATAAAAGTTACATAGTTTTCTCATACCATGTAAGAAAATTTGATATTTGATTTAAAAGAATTTAATATTTTTATATTAATTTTTTTTATTTTTCAAATTTTATAGTAAGGCACATCAATTGGATATTTTACCATGTCATATAATACAACTGGATATTTAATTTTAAAAAAAATGTATTTTTTATTAAAATCTTTATTTTTTAACTTTAAAACAATTTCTACCCTGTTTTAAAAATATAGTTATCTTTTAAAATAAATCTTTAAAATAATTGGTACACAAATTTAAAGATAATTAATTGTATAATTGGATATTTAATTTAAAATAATTTAGTATTTTTTATTAAATTTTTTTTATTTTTTAACTTTAAAACAATTTCTACTTTATTTTATAAATAAACCAATTTTCAAATAAAACTTTTATTTTTTAACTTTAAAATCATTACTACACAAATTTAATGATAATAAATTGTACAATTAGATATTTAATTTAAAATAATTTAATATTTTTTATTAAAATCTTTTTATTTTTTAACTTTAAAATAATTGCTACCCTATTTTATAAATAAAGCAATCTTTTAAAATAAAACAATTTGAAAATAAATATTTTATTTTTTACCTTTAAAACAAACCATTGCTATACAAATTTAATGATAATTAATTGTTAATCTTGTTAATTTAAAGATTTGTAATAATATTATATATTATAAACACTTCTATATTTTCAAACAAAGATTCTATCCACTATCTGCAATTCAAATATTGCCGTTTGACATGGAATTTAAATCAAGAATATATTTTTTTGGTTTAAACCAAGAATCCACTGGTCCTTGATGGTTTAAACTGCTGGGAAAGATTTGGCTGGCGGTTGGCCTAAAAAGCTTACATGCTGAAAAAGCAAGAGTTGTTCCAAACCCTAGGAAAGGATTTAGCTGACTGTTGGTTTATCCAAACCCTAGATTATTTCGAAAAACATACCTTCTTCCTTCAGCCTAGTACTTATGTGCTTGGGTAGCTTGCTAGCTGAAACGGCGGGTCATCCATTAATCGATCAACTACAACGGGGGTCATCCATTTAATTGCACCTACGGTTATATTGGTTTTCGCAGGTAATTAAATATTGATTTGGTGCGATCTGATAGAAATTATGTTGATGTTGTCAAATGATAATCGCGGTTTTCACGGTTATATTGGTTTTCACAGGTAATTAAATCTTGATTTGGTAATGTAATATATGGTTTCAGTTTGAATTTCTTTAATGAGTGAATATGTTAAGGTTTCTTTCAGTAGTGAATACTAATTCCATCTGAATAATGGAGTGTAACAGCCAGCCATTTCAGATCTATTAACGGTATTGGATCTCGCATGGCTGCAAGGTTCTACGGCTTATGCAGCTGTTGGAAGGATGGTGATGGAAGCAACAATTGCAGAAAGGGTTCATAGTGTTCCTAGTTTATCATTTGAAAAATAATAGAAAAAATCTAGGATAGGCCAGGCATTTGTTTATTACCTACTTGTTGTTATATTTAAAGTATTAATCACTGAGTGATCTATCCCTGCAATTATTCAACCCACTAAATAGATGGATAGACATGCTAGCCTTTGTTCCGTTTTTATAGAGAGTTAACCTAATATTACTTAAAAAGAGATTCTAATCAGTATCCAATAGACTGGATAATGTTATGTGGGACAAGCTATATGCATTGTCTCACAGGTGAACTTTAAAATATCATTAATATCACCATATATGAAAATATTCTTTAATAGCTAGACTTACCTCTCTATTACAAAGTTGTTTTTGTCTGTATGGTTTGTATCATGAAATTTCCTTTCTGATTAATATCATTATGTGTTATTCTGATTAATATATTATGTGTGGTTGTCTTTGTCTTTGTGTGGTTGTATTGCACGGGATCACGTTTATCTAGAACTATAAATCAAGTATGTGTCTTTGATTGGTTTTTCTCTGACAAAAATGTTTCAATGCTTGAGATTGATTTCAAAAGGTACTAAGAGATTGCAATGTTAGCAATGTTGCATCTCAGCTGCCCAACTAATTTCTTTAAAATTAGGGATTGTTGATTTTTAAAATTAGGGATGCTTAATCTTTAAAATTAGGGATTTGAATGGCGGTGAGCCGGAGAAAACTCTATGTCTGATGGGTCGGACGGAAAGCCATCATATCACAATATATAAATTACAATATGAAGTTAGAGGAGTTCATTCGTGGAATTTCGATGGATAGTCAAAAGCACTTCGTGTCTCGGTTTATTTCCAGTGAATTTAGAGGACAATTTAGAGCACTTTCGCCGTCCATTTTAGTTTTTCGGTAGATTTTTTTGTTTTTTATGTGTTATTTTTTACTTTTTAACAAGAATAATTTAATTTTTTTAATATTTTTAATAAAGATAAAAGATTTAGAATTTTTGAAAAAATATTTAAGTTGTTAATATTAGATTAAGTTAAATTATTTATCTTTAAATTTTCAATTTTGTATGTATTTGATTGTATCTTTTATTTATATATATTTGTATTTCAATTATAAATGTTATTTGTTAATTTTGGAAACATGAGATTTTTTACTTTTATATATTGAATTTTTTTTAGTATAATTAATGATGTATGAATTGCTTTTATTTTTTTATTTTTAAATTAAATAAATAAATATATATATATATATATATATATATATATATATATATTTGAAATACTAATAATAATCTATTTTTAAGTTCACCATCAATATACACACCAAAAAATTTGTATTAATTGTATATATTTTAAATTTTTCTTTTTTAAATTTATTTATACATTTTAATTTTTTATGATAATAAATTATATGATATTTATGTTATAGTTTTATTTGTATTTAGTGTTAATTTTTATTCAATTAATTCAGTAAATAGAAAATTTGTATATAGTTCTTTTGTGTTTGAATATTTTATTATATTATGTTTTAACTTAAAATATTATAATTTTTTTCAATGTGGATAAAACTATATTTTCTAAATGTTTGATAAATTCTTTATTTATGTTAGTTAGTTTACATGTGGTATTTTATCTTTTCTAAGTGTGGGATGTATATTTATAATATCTATTTATTATATCTTTGTTGTGCTTTTGTAGGCTTATTTGTATTGCTTTGTATTTTTTATTTGAATTATGTAATTTTTACTTCAAATAACATAACTAATCTGTGAATCTTTATTCCATACTCAAAAATGGATTTGAGTAAAGTTGTATATATATATATATATATATGAATGCCTTTATTCC
>ML797300.1:135995-158580 GCA_009831015.1 Picea engelmannii | reverse complement strand
GGAAGGGAGAGAGAGATAGACGGGGAAAGGGAGAGGGGGGAGGGAATGAGAGAGGGGATGGGGGAGGGAGAGGGGATGGGGGAGAGATAGGGCAGAGGGAAGGAGAGAAGGAGAAGGGAGGGGGGAGAGAGAGAGAGGAGGAGGGAGAGAGAGGGGGATGGGAGAGAGAGAGAGAGAAATTCTTAGAAAAATAAGTTTAAATTAAAAAAATATTATAAAACAATTCCTAATTGAAATCAATCACATAAAATAACAAATCGTAAAATTAATCAAATAAAATAACAAATCATAAAATTAAACAAATAAAATAACAAATCATAAATCCTACAAAATATCTTCTACTAAACACACTAAATTTAGAAAAAAAATATTTCAAAAAATATCTAATCAAAAGAAATCAAAGAAAATAACAAATCATAATTCGAAGTAAAAGTAGAATATATTCTCCACTTAATTACGTTATCAATTCCATGGTTGAATGGTCCATGAAAATCTTTATTGCTCGCCTACATCAAAAACCATTTAAGAAGGAACGCATATTTTTAATAGCTATGTCATTCGAACCTGCAACATCGTGTGTGAAAAGAGAAACTCATGATGATGCGTCATCACTCCAACATTGGTGTAATGGAAGGAAGGAATATAAACTAAGTTGAACATTATTGACCCAATTTAAAGCATAATACAATGGTTATGTATGGCGTTACCCTCCAAATAAATTTAAATAGTAAAAAAAATACTTAAATCACAAAAGCCCAGAATGCGGGAAAATCATAATAAATTAAACAAAATTAAACTCAAAGTAAAAGGAATGTAAACAATAAGAAGAAAACGAGTAATAATTTAAAATTAAAAAAAAAATTATAGCATCCATGAGGCAAAACAATAGGTATACAACCCTCCAACCAAGAAAAATAAAAGAGACACCTATACATATCAAGTGGTGGGGCTGTAGTGCTGACGTAGCTCAAAGAGTAGGCCTTGTAGCTGTGCAAGGTTTGTTTGCAATTCAGATTCAAGGTAGTCGCTAGAGTCAGTGTGGGAGTGAGGTTGTTTGTGTGAACCCTGGCTTGCTTCAAGGTCGTCACTCTGAGAATGGGCACTGAGTAGCAAGACATGGGGAAACTGGGAGGGTGAGGAGGGTTAACGAGTTGGGAGGATCCACTGGGATGAATCCTAGGGAGGTCCCTGAGAAATCAAGCCACTCCAACCTGTAAGCAAAAGATGACGACAGGGGTGGGAGGTTGTCAAGATTATGACTCGACTCTGCGAGGGAGGAGGACCAGGAAGGCAATGAGGAGGAGGAACTTTGGGAGGGTTCAAGCAGGGGGCAAAGTGTCATACATGACCGGTTGGGATGCCATGTCGAGCCTCATTTGGACTTCCCTCTCTGTCTCGTCATCTCTAAGACACAGTGAGGGAAAAAACAACCAACAGTGAATGATAGCATGCATAGACGCCATTGAGTGGAAGGTCGTGCTCTAGAGAAATGAGCCACATGAGAATGAGGTGTCCAATACAGCTCGTGAAATTCATAGTAACAGAGGAGTTGGTTTCCTCCATTAAAACAACACACATGCAGAGTAAAGTCATAGCAATGGTGTTGGTCCATGGAGGGGTGGAAATCCAAAGGAGGACGCATTGAGATTAATGGCTCCCTGTCTCATGCAAAGTCGAATTAATAACATTAAGGTAGCAGGCGGGGTTAAGACGCATCTGACACACGGTTGAAACCACAGTGGCTCTCTCTGACTGCTCCTATGGACATGTGGCTCCCACTATCACCACATCCAGGGAAAATACATTTTATTATTAAACATTATAAGAAAAATTATATTTTTAATTTTTCAAATTTTATTTATTTTGAATTTATAAATTTGTAATAAATTAATAACATAAATATTTGTTCACTTTTGAATTTGATTTTAACCTTTAAAATTATAAATAATTTTCATTTTTCTTCTTCTTTAAAAATCAGAATATCTAATTAAAAATTATAATAGAGATAAATTTTATCGTTTGAGATAACAGAGTCACTGCGAGGAGGAGATTTCTCTCGGGAATCCACTGGAGTTTCCATGGATCTCGGAAGGGCCAATCGTATATGAAATCCACCTACTGACCTATCGTCTGATCCCACATTCCCAGACTGTATTCGGGGCTTACTCCACAGCCACAAACTCGTGGCTGGTGAACACCAAAAGGTTTCAGCTAGTCCAGAAAATGAAACGTGGCCATAAAATGAAACACACGGCTGCACATGGCATGACATTACCAAGCCTTCCATATTTGTAAATATTAAATGGTTTCTTTCCACATTCACATCTCTTCACTCTGTAAAAAAACCTTAATCTTTGTTAATCACTCAGACGTGGCAATCAACTCGCCACCATAGTAAATTTTAAATATGATCAATTAAAAGTAAAAAAATAAACATGTAAACAGATGCCTTTATAAAAGTGAGGAAGTTAGTGGTTGAAATAACAACCATTGATTTATTGGGATCACTAAAATATTCCATCAATATTTAATCTTGTCCATAAAAATCTAATTAAGCACTAAAAACCTATTAAATGTGCCCATTGTCAATATGTGTATGCCCTTTCTGCATAATGATACATTATTAAAGGGTTATGATAAGGTTGTTTTGACATAATCCATACCATTGTCAATGTAATTTGGTGGCACATATAAATCAACATCTTCTAGATACATAGATTCATAAGTCAACAATTTGGAAAAAATGTTGAGAAAACACTTGCAGTGTTCAGCTCTCAAACCCTTGTTAGAAACCCTAACCATGTCGCGAATGAAAGGGAGATCGACCCAGCCATTGTTGTCTCTCTTAAGGTCGAACATGCGATGAGTGAATGACACATTGAGCTTGACCAACAAAACCTGCAAGAACAGCCAACGACGAAACCCTTTCGCAAAAAGGACATCTGCAAAAAGCATCCTCCTCTTTAGGTGTTGTGCCAATAGCATGATTTTTGGATGCTCTTCGTAGAAACCATTAGTGTCTATTAAGAATTGAATCCTCGATGTCATGATAGCCTTCGTGTACTCCATCCTAGAATGGGAAAGCACAATGTAACCCTGCTTCACCATGATTTTCTCCATAAATAATTGTAGTTTTCAGATCGTACAATGTCCATATTTAATGCCTTTTCTTATTCATATTCGAGGGGCCGCAAGGTTCTCATTGCTATGATTCTTGAGAGGCTTCAAAGGGCGGACTGTGTGGGGTTTTTAGGTTGGATTTCGAGCAATTGTGGGGAAGGGAGCTCTATGAGAAAAGACCTTGGCATGAGCGGGAAACACTGAAGAAAATCAAGTGAGTGCTTAATCAATATGGCGCCTCTTATTATAATCATTCAAATCCACATGCTAAATTGATTAAACCAGTAAGGAAAAAAAAATAGAGAAAGAAAGTTGATCTACAAGTTATAATAACAATGCACACCAGTAATAATGGGCGAACGTTGATTTATGCAATAATGACAAGAAAATGAAAATGAAAAAATGAGTAGAATATGAAAGAGGAAAAGACAAAACCTAAATTACCATCAATAATTCCAATATAGAGGGGTTCCCTTTATTAATATGTAGGGAGACATGTTCCTTTGGATTATTTGCAGTTACAAAATAATTTGTTTCTTTTATTTATGCAAATATTTTCCCAATCATACTAACGAAAGTTGTTTCCTTGGCCACTCACTGACACACATATATTATAAGTTGTTAATTTGAAGTGCCATGCTTTTAGGAATCATGAGATATTTTTATAAAACTAACTAACTCACATACTTCCTATATTAGACACTCACCCTACCCAGTAACACTATAGAGTGTTGTTTACAAACACAACTAACTGACATACTAACTTGCAAAAATTTATTAAGGTATTTATTATAATAGAAATTGAACGATGTGGCATTGAGTTGCAAAGGAAGGGGGCGTGCCCTTCTTGATGGCTCAATTCCTCCTTGATTGAAAAATAGAGGAGATCAGAAATTGGGGATGTTGTCGGTTGGGAGAGAGAGGGAGAGAGAGAGAAAGGGAGGGGGAAGGAGAGGGAGGGATGTAGGTGGAAAGAGAGAGAGACAGAGGGAGATGAGACATAGAACAGTGGAGAGAGAGGGATGAGAGAGAGAGGGAGAGAGTGGGGGGATGGGAGATATTGACACATAGAGAGACACACCTGAGATTAATACTTTAATCATTTGGTGGTTTGGGAGTTATGGACTTCGGCTCTTCAGGTTTTGAGAGTTTCTGAATGAAAAGTGTGGATACCTCCCCAATGGTGGATCTCACGAAGTAATGTTGTTGTTCGGGGATTCCGTGTTTTCCTAAATCTAATGTGTCCACATGACGTCACTATCTCTGACATGTCCGCATCAAGAGAGTGACACATATCACCTGGGAATGAATGATTGTTGTAGCCCAAATGGCCTGAAATGAGTTCCACATGTCGACGAATGATGGATGCCATGTGTCACCATGGATGAATGATATGTGGCTTTAGTGTTTGGGCATTTAGGAGTTTTGGACAAAGATGAGCTCAGACACCCAAATGTTGAATTAGTTGAGTGAAGTTTGTGTAACATTGAAATTATAACTCGTGAATTTCTAGAACTATTAATGTATGAGAGACGTTCATTTGCGTATCCTATTAGATCTCCACAGTTGGAAATTTAACATGTCTATTTTCACAATCTTAGCCCAAAATTGACTGATTCAAATTGTTGTGTTTTGTGCATAGGTGTTCCCTGTGGATACAAAAGACTTGGTAAACTTGTTGCATGCTCAATTATTGATAAAATGATGACAAGTATTTTCAAACTCAAACTAGAACATGTAACCACCTTTCATGGAAGCAAAACATGGTGCAAAATGAGTAAAAATGGGTAAGGGCCATTGAAGTTGAGTGATTAAATCATGGAGAAGAAGCTCAGGAAACATAAAACAAAAACCATACTTGATGGATGTATAGGGTAGAGGAGGTAAAGGGTAGGGGTGAAGAGCTAGGTTACAAAAAACCACATATAGGAGCTCACCCTAGGAAGGCGCATCTAGTCCCTAGATAAAAATTCAAAAAATTGAAGTTTGAAAAATTAGAGTTTCCTCATAAAACCCTAAGTTGTAGTTGTAGTATGAGTTGCAGTTCCAATGCAAGTTCCTTCATGCTAGTTATTTCATGCCATTTGCAACACAAGTATTAGTGTCAACACCAAATTCATACCAGTTGTAGTGAAGGTTTTTGTGAAGTATTGGGATTGATTTTTATTGTCCTAGTGTGCCTTACCCTAGCAAATATCCAACTAACTTTAAGTTACAAGTTGAAGCACCTTTGAATTTTTTAAAGGTTCATTATTTCTAGTTGTTTCTTCCATATGGTGCCACTACCTATTGATACTGTCAGAGGTATGTACTTACATATGTTCAAACTGTATCATTATTCTAAAGGGTATTTGCAGGAGAAAGAATCTTTTTTCTAAACAAAACTCCTAAATGAAGAAGGATCTCATATCCAACAAATTCATAGGAACAATGCACCCCAAGTTTTATTAATTTGACATGCCTCTATTTGTTATGGAATTACTGTGATATTATGAACATCTAGGTTGTATTTTGATCTATTGAAGTTATGACTATCATAATAATCATTGGTCAAAATTAAAGTCAAAGTATCAAATTGATTAAGGTTGAGATTATATATTTTATTCTCTAAACCAATTTTCTATCAAGAAATCATATTATCTTAGTACAGAGGACAGGTTGAAGAAAATACTTATCATCTTGAGTGAAGGAGACTCGGAAGAAAAGAAACACACTCATTCTTGAGGATAACACTCCAAGTTCTAGGTTTGATTTATTAAATTGATAAGATTCAAATTTACACATGTCAAGTTTAATAACTCCTAAACCCTGTAGTTGTGATAGCAATATTTGAATTTTTTTATTATTGAATGCTTGGTAGCATGTGAGTACTATTGAGATAAATTCTTACTATAATCATTTAATAGATATAGCTAGCATCTTCTCTAGGTGAAATTTCTTGTTTTGTTTCGAGGTTACCATGGAGGAATGATTTATCACAACACTAGAAGAGTGTTTCTCTCATTCCTTATTATTGTATTTCTTATTTTTTACATTTGTTTCAAGAGGGTCACAAGTGATAGCTCTAAAGGAGCTACTGTGATGATTGTTCTCTCTATTGTTTTTATTATTATTATAACGAGTTTTATTCTTGTCTAGTATTTATCCCTTGTTGTTCTTGTTCTAGGTAGGTTACAGGTGATAACCCTGAGGGAGCTATAATGATGGTTGCAAGAGGAAACATATTAGATAACACAAAGAGCAGATTATCCAAGTTGTATATATGACCATATACATCCATGTACAAAAGAAGAAGAAGAAGAATCTACACTTTCTAGATACAAAACATCTCATATAAAAAGAGACCATGACAAGAAAAGGCTCCAAAGATGATAAAACAAATCCCTCTAGTGTAGTTGATCACTCTTCAGATCATCGGGAAGAGTATGTAGAGTGGGAAAGGCATACCGAAAAACATTGTAGTAACTAGGAAGAGACCAATATGGTCTCGTGACACTTTGCAGTATGCAAATCCATATAAAATTGATGAGCCATATCATGAGGAGCAAATAGCTCCACCAGTGGTGAGAAAAGACGCCCCACTAAGTACGAGATCAGAAGGAGATATATTTCATAGGGATTCATCCCTCATAATCCAATAACGAGGAGCAATCTCCCCATGACCATTCATAGAGATGTACAAAGCTTGATTTGTGTCCATAGGATTCTCCAAGCAAGAGAGAGAACACTATAATGAGAAATTTATCAAGTAATGAAAAGAAGTGTATATAGAACAAACATGATAAACTAAAATAAGCCGACATAGTATGCGATTTAGAGGGAGAAGGTATGACAATCCCTATACTTGAGATTGAGTTATCTCCAGTTCCAGTTGGTGTAGTACATAAGTCGAGCCATGGAGACATGACTACAATAGAATATTGAGTTATATCTAGAGAAAGAGGATAATATACCCTCGATCTTAGTGACTGAGCCACTCTTTGTTTCAGATGAAGATATTTTCATGATAGAATAGAATAGCTACTCTCATATTTCAGCAACTACAGTGCGAATGGGGCAATCATTCTTAGTTTTGGAAAAATCAGTTCCAGGTGTAGTGTCCAAGTTCTGAAAGAAACAAATCGTAGAGAGAGTAGAAGAAATACTCTGAGACAGTGATACAGATAGTTCTTTGTAGAAATCACATAGAGCCAACACATGATTGTGTTGATTGAGTTGCAATTTATCAAGTGTACCAAGTCGTTACAATATGATGTGAAAATTTGGTTCAAAGAGCACGAGGACAGATATAAGTTTTGTAGTGAAAGACATGTTCACCTGTCTATAAACAAACATGTGATGATGTACCTAAAGGGTACAATCGATTATGGACCCAAATATATCTTGGATTATGAGATAATATTTGTAGGGCTACATAGATTTAGATTGGGAAGGAAGTGTCATAGACTGGAAAAGTACAACTCGATGTTGCTTTAGTATGGGATCAATTGTGATCTCGTGACTTGGTGAGAAGAAGACCTATATGGAACTTAGTTCTGCATAAGCATAGTATGTGGTATTATGGTCATCTTGTGCAAAAACAATGTTACTTCATAATTTGATCATCTAAGAACATCGAGATCAAATTACACTATGTCTGGGACATAGTACAGAAGGGAGCAGTAAGAGTCCAATATATTTTCACTGATGTGCAAGTAGCAGATGTGTTGACCAAGCCTCGTTCAAGAGTCAAGTTTAAGTATTTTAGAATAATCTTGGAGTGATCCAAAAATACTTGACGGGAAGTAATGTGTTCCCCAATCGCAGGAAGTGATGTGTTCCCTAGTAGTGGGAAGAGTTGTTTTCCCCAGTAGCAGGAAGGTAGATGTTGCCGAGTAGTGAGAAAGTGATTTTTTCTCCAGTAGCGATAAGCGATGTGTTCCCTAGAAGTGGGAAGTGATGTGTTCTCCAATAGAGACAACTGATGTGATCCCCAGTATAGGGAGGTGATGTGATCCCCAATAGAGGGAAGTGATGAGCTACCCTAGTGTGAGATGGTACGCTATCCCAACGTATGTTGGTAACAATATTGCAGACTATTACGCTATCCTAGCACAAGTTGGTAACCCCAACTTAGGCTGGTATGCTACCCGAGTGTTGGTTGGTAACCCTAACGTAGGCTAGTACGCTAAGCCAATGCAGGTTGGTAACCCCAACACTGGATAGTACACTACTCTATCATAGGTTGGTAACCCCAACACAGGCTGGTACGTTATCCCATCATAGGTCGGTAACTTTAATATTTTTTATTAAAATCTTTTATTTTTTAACTTTAAAACAATTGGTACTCTATTTTATAAATAAAGAAATCTTTTAAAATAAAACAATTTTAAAATAAATATTTTATTTTTTACCTTTAAAACAATTTAAAACAATTGGATATTTAATTTAAAATAATTTAATATTTTTTTTTAAAATCTCTTATTTTTTAACTTTAAATTAAAACAATTGAAACAATTTCTACCGTATTTTATAAATAAAGCAATCTTTTAAAATAAAACAATTTTAAAATAAATATTTTATTTTTTACCTTTAAAACAATTACTACACAAATTTAATAATAATTATTTGTTAATCTTGTTAATTTAAAGATTTGTAATAATATTATATATTATAAACACTTCTATATTTTCAAACAAAGATTCTATCCATTATCTTCAATTCAAATATTGTCGTTTGACGTGGAATTTAAACCAAGAATATATTTTTTTGGTTTAAACCAAGAATCGACTGGTCGTTGATCGTTTAAACGGCTGGGAAAGATTTGGTTGGCGGTTGGCCTAAAAAGCTTACATGCCGAAAAAGCAAGAGTTGATCCAAACCCTAGGAAAGGATTTAGCTSACCGTTGGCTAATCCAAACCCTAGATTATTTCGAAAAACATACCTTCTTCCTTCAGCYTAGTACTTATGTGCTTGGGTAGCTTGCTAGCTGAAAYGGCAGGTCATCCATTAATCGATCAACTACAACGGGGGTCATCCATTTAATTGCACCTACGGTTATATTGGTTTTCGCAGGTAATTAAATCTTGATTTGGTGCAATCGAGGGGGGAGGGAAAGAGAGAGGGGATAGAGGGGACAAAGAGAAGTGGGTGGGGAGGGAAGTAGAGAGAGGGAGAGAGAGGAGGGGCGAAGAGGAGTGAGAGAGAGGGAGGGAAGAAAATAGAGTGGGGAGGGAAGGAGAGACGGAGGGGGGAGAGAGAGAGGGGGGGGGAGAGAGAGAGAGKTTCAAAGAGATATATAGGGGGACTGGAGAGAAGGAGTGAGAAAGAGGGGGGGAGGGAAGGAGGGAAAGGATGGGGGGAGAGAGAGAGAAGGGGGTGGGTAGGGAAGGAGAGAGAGAGAGAGAGTAGAGAGAGAGGGGAGAGGGAAGGAGAGAAGGAGGGGGCAGGCGAGAGAGAGAGAGAGGTGGGTGGAGGGAGAGGGGGAGAGGGAAGGGAGAGAGAGATAGATGGGGGAAGGGAGGGGGGGGCGGGAATGAGAGAGGGTATGTGGGAGGGAGAGGGGATGGGGGAGAGAGAGGGGGGAGGGAAGGAGAGAAGGAGAAGGGAGGGAGGAGAGAGAGAGAGGAGGAGGGAGAGAGAGGGGGAGATGAGAGAGAGAGAGAGAGAGAGAAATTCTTAGAGAAAAAAAGTTTAAATTAAAAAAATATTATAAAACAATTCCTAATTGAAATCAATCAAATAAAATAACAAATCATAAAATTAATCAAATAAAAGAACAAATCATAAAATTAATCAAATAAAATAACAAATCATAAATCCTACAAAATATCTTCTACTAAACACACTAAATTTAGAAAAAAAATATTATAAAAAATATCTAATCAAAAGAAATCAAATAAAATAACAAATCATAATTCGAAGGAAAAGTAGAATATATTCTCCACTTAATTACGTTATCAATTCCATGGTTGAATGGTCCATGAAAATATTTATTGCTCACCTACATCAGAAACCATTTAAGGAGGAATGCAAGTTTTTATTAGCTATGTCATTCGAACCTGCAGCATCGTGTGTGCAAAGAGCAACTCATGATGATGCGTCATCACTGCAACATTGGTGTAATGGAAGGAAGGAATATAAACTAAGTTGAACTTTCTTGACCCAATTTAAAGCATAATACAATGGTTATGTATGGCGTTACCCTCCAAATAAAAAAAATTGAAATGCATGAGTAAAAAATAAAAAAATAAAAACTATAAACTTAAAAAATATCTTAAATTAAAAATTAAATTAACATATTTATATTAAAGTGAAGAGTAAATTTTTTTTTTAAATTTTTTAAATATTTATTTAATTCTACAAGATTTATAATAAATTTAAATAATAAAAAAAATACTTAAATCACAAAATCCCAGAATGCAGGAAAATCATAATAAATGAAACACAATTAAACTGAAAGTAAAAGGAATGTAAACAATAAGAAGAAAACGTGTAATAATTTATAATTAAAAATAAAATTATAGCGTCCATGAAGCAAAACAATAGGTATATGACCCTGCAACCAAGAAAAATAAAAGAGACACCTATACATATCAAGTGGTGGGGCTGTAGTGCGGCGACATGTCCATGGAGGTGGTGTCGGGTGTCGGTTCCCCGAGAGGATCTCACTCCTCCTTGACTAGTGGCACGTCCTCCTCCTTGACTGGTGCGGTGTTCTCTAAAGTCCCAAGTGTTGGAACTGGTGCCAAGACTGGTGGCTCATCTTCTGCTGCGTATGCTTCTCCTGCTAGGGGGTGGTGGATGTCATGTAATGCTGAAAGAAATTGCAGGAATTGTGATGCTTTCCCATCCAGAATCTCCACGAAAAATCGTAGATCATCCAAGTCCCGACGTAGCTCAAAGTGTAGGCCTTGCAGTAGTGCAAGGCTTGTTTGCAATGCAGATTCAGGGTAGTCGCTAGAGTCGGTGTGGGAGTGAGGTTGTTGAAGTGAACCTTGGCTTGCTTCAAGGTCATCACTCTGAGAATGGGCACTGAGTAGCAGGACATGGGGCAACCGGGAGGGTGAGGAGGGTTGACGAGTTGGGAGGATCCATTGGTAGTGACTATGAAGCAGAGGCCAAATCTCCCAGAGGGCCTAGGATGAATCCCAGAGAGGTCCCTGAGAAATCAAGCCACTCCAACCTCTAAGCAAAAGATGACGACAGGGGCGGGAGGTTGTCAAGATTATTAGTCGACTCTGCCAGGGAGGAGGACAAGGAAGGTGAGGAGGAGGAGGAACTTTGGGAGGGTTCAAGCAGGGGGCAATGTGTCAGATGTGACTGGTTGGTCTGCCATGTCAAGCCTCATTTGGACTTCCCTCTCTGTCTTGTCATCTCTAAGACACAGTGAGGGTGGAAATAGCCAAGACTGAACGATAACAGGCATATAAGCCATTGAGTGGAAGGTCGTGCTCTAGAAAAATCAGGCAGATGAGAATGAAGGGTCCAATACAGCGGGTGAAATTCATAGTAACATAGGAGTTGGTTTCCTCCATTAAAACAACACACATGGAGAGTAAAGTCATAGCAATGGTGTTGGTCCATGGAGGGGATGGAAATACAAAGGAGGGCGCAATGAGATTAATGGCGCCCTGTCTCATGCAAAGTCGAATTAATAGCATTAAGGTAGTGGGAGGGGGTGGGACGCATATGACACATGGTTGAAACCACAGTGGCTCTCTCTGGCTTCTCCCATGGAAACGTGGCACCCACTATCACCACATCCAGGGAAAATACATTTTATTATTAAACATTATAAGAAAAATTATATTTTTATTTTTTCATAAATTATTTATTTTGAATTTATAAATTTGTAATAAATTAATAACATAAATATTTGTTCACTTTTGAATTTGATTTTAACCTTTACAATTATAAATAATTTTGATTTTTCTTCTTCTTTAAAAATGACAATATCTAATTAAAAATTATAATAGAGATAAATTTTATCGTTTGAGAATACAGAGTCGCTGCGAGGAGGAGATTTCTCTCGGGAATCCACTGGAGTTTCCTTGGATCTCAGAAGGGATAATCGTATATGAAATCCACCTAATGACCTATCGTATGATCCCACATTACCAGACTATATTCGGGACTTACTCAACAACCACAAACTCGTGGCTCGTGAATGCAAAAAGGTTTTGGCTAGTCCAGAAAATGAAACGTGGCCATAAAATGAAAAACACAGCTGCACATGGCATGACATTACCAAACCTTCCATCTTTGTAAATATTAAATGGTTTCTTTCCACATTCACATCTCTCTGCTCTATAAAAAAACCTTAATCTTTGTTAATCACTCAGACGTGGCAATCAACTTGCCACCATAGTAAATTTTAAATATGATCAATTAAAAGTAAAAAAATAAGCATATAAATGGATGCCTTTATAAAAGTGAGGAAGTTAGTGGTTGAAATAACAACCATTGATTTATTGGGACGACTAAAATATTCCATCAATATTTAATCTTGTCCATAAAAAACTGATTAAGCACTAAAAACCTATTAAATGTGCCCATTGTCAATATGTGTACATTATTAAAGGGTTACGATAAGGTTGTTTTGACATAACCCATACCATTGTCAATGCAATTTGGTTGCACATATAACTCAACATCTTCTAGATACATAGATTCATAAGTCAACAATTTGGAAAAAATGTTGAGAAAACACTTGCAGTGTTCAGCTCTCAAACCCTTGTTAGAAACCCTAACCATGTCGCGAATGAAAGGGAGATTGACCGAGCCATCATTGTCTCTCTTGAGGTTGAACATGCGATGAGTGCATGACACATCGAGCCCGACCAACTAAACCTGCAAGAACAACCAACGACGAAACCCTTTCGCAAAAAGGACATCTGGGAAAAGCATCCTTCTCTTTAGGTGTTGTGCCGATAGCAAGATTTTTGGATTCTCTTCGTAGAAACCATTAGTGTCTATTAAGAATCAAATCCTTGATGTCATGACAGCCTTCGTGTACTCCATCCTAGAATGGGCAAGCATAGTGTAACCCTGCTTCACCATGATTTTCTCCGTAAATAACTGTAGTTTTAAAATCGTACAATGTCCATACTTAATGCCTTTTCTTCTTCGTATTCGAGGGGCCACGAGGTGCTCATTACTATGATTCTTGAGAGGCTCTAAAGGGCGGACTGTGTGGGGTTTTGAGGTTGGATTTCGAGGCATTGTGGGAAAGGGAGCTCTATGAGAAGAGACCTTGGCATGAACAGGAAACGTTGAAGCAAATAAAGTGAGTGCTTAATCAATATGGTGCCTCGTATTATAATCATTCAAATCCACATGCTAAATTGATTAAACCAGTAAGGAAAAAAAATAGAGAAAGAGGGTTGATATACAAGTTAGAATAACAATGCACACCAGTAATAATGGGCGAACGTTGATTTATGCAATAACGACAAGAAAATGAAAATGAAAAAATAAGTAGAATATGAAAGAGGAAAAGACAAAACCTAAATTACCATCAATCATTCCAATATAGAGGGGTTCCATTTATTAATATGTAGGGAGACATGTTCCTTTGGATTATTTGGAGTTAAAAAATAAGTTGTTGCTTTTATTTATGCAAATATTTTCAAAATCATACTAGCGAAAGTTGTTTCCTTGGCCACTCACTAACACACATATATTATAAGATGTTAATTTGAAGCACCATGCTTTTAGGAATCATGAGATATTTTTATAAAACTAACTAACTCACATACTTCCTATATTAGACACTCAACTTGATGTGTCCACGTGACGTCACTATCTCTGACATGTCCGCATGAAGAGAGTGACACATATCACCTCAGAATGAATGATTGATGTAACCCAAATGGCATGAAATGAGTTCCATGTGCCGACGAATGATGGATGCCATATGTCACCATGGATGAATGATACGTCGATTGAGCATTTGGGCATTCAGGAGTTTGTGACAAAGATAAGCTGAGACACCCAAATGTTGAATTAGTGGAGTGAAGTTTGTGTAACATTGCAATTATAACTCGTGAATTTCTAGAACTATTAATGTATGAGAGCCGTTGATTTGAGTATCCTATTGGATCTCCACCGTTGGAAATTTAACATGTCTATTTTCACAATCTGAGCCCGAAATTGACTGCTTCAAATTATTGTGTTTTGTGCATAGGTGTTCCCTGTGCATACAAAAGAGTTGGTAAACCTGTTGCATGCTCAATTATTGATATAATGAAGACAAGTATTTTCAAACTCAAACCAGAACATGTAATCACCTTTCATGGAAGCAAAACATGGTGCAAAATGAGTAAAAATGGGTAAGGGCCATTAAAGCTGAGTGATTAAATCATGGAGAAGAAGCACATGAAACACAAAACAAAATCCATACTTGATGGATGTATAGGGTAGAGGAGTTAAAGGGTAGGGGTGAAGAAATAGGTTACAAAAAACCACATATAGGAGCTCACCCTAGGAGGGCATATCTAGTCCCTAGATAAAAATTCAAAAATTTGAAGTTTGAAAAATTAGGGTTTCCTCATAAAACCTTAAGTTGTAGTTGTAGTATGAGTTGCAGTTCCAATGCGAGTTCCTTCATGCTAGTTATTTCATGCCATTTGCAGCACAAGTATTAGTGTAAGCACCAAATTCATACCAGTTGTAGTGAAAGTTTTTGTGAAGTATTGGGATTGATTTTTATTGTCCTAGTGTGACTTACCCTAGCAAATATCCAACTAACTTTAAGTTACAGGTTGAAGAACCTTTGAATTTTTTAAAGGTTCATTATTTATAGTTGTTTCTTCCATATGGTTCCACTACCTATCGATACTGTCAGAGGTATGTACTTACATATGTTCAAAATGTATCATTATTCTAAAGGGTATTTTCAGGAGAAAGGATCTTTTTTCTAAACAAAAATCCTAAATGAAGAAGGATCTCAGATCCAACAAATTCATAGGAACAATGCACCCCAAGTTTTATTAATTTGATATGCCTCTATTTGTTATGGAATTACTGTGATATTATGAACATCTAGGTTGTATTTTGATCTATTGAAGTTATGACTATCATAATAATCATTGGTCAAAATTAAAGTCAAAGTATCAAATTGATTAAGGTTGAGATTATATATTTTATTCTCTAAACCAATTTTCTGTCAAGAAATCATATTATCTTAGTACATAGGACAAGTTGAAGAAAATACTTGTCATATTGAGTGAAGGAGACTTGGAAGAAAAGAAACACACTCATTCTCTAGGATAAGACTCCAGGTTCTAGGTTTGATTGATTAAATTGATAAGATTCAAATTTACACATGTCAAGTTTAATAACTCCAAAACCCTGTAGTTGTGATAGCAATATTTGAAATTTTTTAATATTGAATGCTTGGTAGCATGTGAGAACTATTGAGATAAATGCTTACTATAATCATTTACTAGATATAGCTAACATCTTCTCTAGGTGAAACTTCTTGTTTTGTTTCCAAGTTACCATGGAGGAATGATTTATCACAACACTAGAAGAGTGTTTTTCTCATTCCTTATTATTGTATTTCTTACATTTTACCCTTGTTTCAAGAGGGTCACAAGTGATAGCTCTAAAGGACCTACTATGATGATTGTTCTCTCTATTGTTTTTATTATTATTATAAAGAGTATTATTCTTGTCTACTATTTCGCCCTTGTTGTTCTTGTTCCAGGTAGGTCACAGGTGATAACCCTGAGGGAGCTATAATGATGGTTCCAAGAGGAAACATATTATATAAGACATAGAGTAGATTATCGAAGTTGTATATATGACCATATACATCCATTTACCTAAGAAGAAGAATAAGAATCTACTCTTTCTAGATACAAAACATCTCATATAAAGAGAGATCATGAGAAGAAAAGGCTCCAAAGATGATAAAACAAATCCCTCTAGTGTAGTTGATGTAGAGTTAGAAAGGCATACCCAAAATCATTGTAGTAACTAGGAAGAGACCAATATGGTCTCGTGACACTTTGCAGGATGCATATCCATATAGAATTGATGAGCCATATCATGAGGAGCAGATAGCTCCACCAGTGGTCAGGAAAGACACCCCACTAAGTACGAGATCAGAAGGAGATATATTTCATAGGGATTCATCCCTCATAATCCAATAACAAGGAGAAATATCCACACGACCATTCATAGAGATGTACAAAGCTTGATTTGTGTCCATAGGATTCTTCGAGCAAGAGGGAGAAGACTATAATGAGAAACTTTATGAAGTAACGAGAAGAAGTGTATATAGAACAAACATGATAAATTAAAAGAAGGTGACATAGTATGCGATTCAGAGGGAGAAGGTATGACAATCCCTATACTTGAGATTGAGTTATCTCCAGTGCCAGTTGGTGTAGTACATAAGTCGAGCCATGGAGACATGACTACAATAGAATATTGAGTTATATCTAGAGAAAGAGGATAATATACCCTCGATGTTAGTGATTGAGCCACCCTTTATTTCAGATGAAGATATTTTCATGATAGAATAGAATAACTACTCTCATATTTCAGCAGCTACAGTGAGAATGGGGCAGTCATTCTTAGTTTTGGAAAAATCAGTTCCAGGTGTAGTGTCCCAGTTCTGAAAGAAACAAATCGTAGAGAGAGTAGAAGAAATACTCTGAGACAGTGAGACAGATAGTTCTTTGTAGAAAGAACATAGATCCAACACATGATTGTGTTGATCGAGTTGCAATTTAGCAATTGTACCAAGTCGTTACAATATGATGCGAAAATTTGGTTCAAAGAACACGAGGACAGATATAAGTTTTGTAGTGAAAGACATGTTCACCTGTCTATGGAAAAACATGTGATGATGTACCTAAAGGGTAAAATCGATTATGGACCCAGATATATCTTGGATTATGAGATAATATTTGTAGGGCTACATAGATTCAGATTTGGACAGAAGTGTCATAGACTGGAAAAGTACAACTGGATGTTGCTTTAGTATAGGATCAATTGTGATCTTGTGACTTGGTGAGAAGAAGACCTATATGGAACTCAGTTCTGTAAAAGCATAGTATGTGGTATTATGGTCATCTTGTGCAAAAACAATGTGACTTCATAATTTGATCGTAGAATTGATTGATCTGGAGTTGAAGGAAACATGTATCTTTTATGACAACTAGAGTTCCATAAAGTTGTAAGTGAACCCAGTGTGTCACAACAAGTCTAAGAACATCGAGATCAAATAGCACTATGTCTGGGACATAGTGCATAAGGGAGCAGTAAGAGTCTAGTATATTTTCACTGATGTACAAGTAGCAGATGTGTTGACCAAGCCTAGTTCAAGAGTCAAGTTTAAGTATTTTAGAATAAGCTTGGAGTGATCCAAAAATACTTGATGGGAAGTAATGTGTTCCCCAATTGCAGGAAGTGATGTGTTACCTAGTAGTGGGAAGAGTTGTTTTCCCCAGTAGCAGGAAGGTATGTGTTGTCGAGTAGTGAGGAAGTGAATTTTTCTCCAGTAGCGAGAAGCGATGCGTTCCCTAGAAGTGGGAAGTGATGTGTTCTCCAATAGCAACAACTGATGCGATCCCCAGTATAGGGAGGTGGTGTGATCCCTAATAGAGGGAAGTGATGAGCTACCCCAGTGTGAGATGGTACACTATCCCAGCGTATGTTGGTAACAATATTGCAGACTATTACGCTATCGTAGCAAAAATTGGTAACCCCAACTTAGGTTGGTATGCTACCCTAGTGTAGGTTGGTAACCCTAACGTAGGCTAGTATGCTATGCCAATGCAAGTTGGTAACCCCAACACTGGATGGTACACTAATCCATCATAGGTTGGTAACCCCAACACAGGCTGGTACATTATCCCATCATAGGTTGGTAACTTCAATGCAGGTTGGTACATTATTCCAGAGAAAGTGAAGAAAATTCCTATGATATATAGATTTGTGATTGACAACAAGACAATAACCAAGTATGCAGAAGAAATGATGATGATAGTGACAAGAATAATACCTTCCTTGCTCAGAGGGAATGTTCAAGATTCAATAGCTTCGGAAGATATCCTTATTGTATTTGATCGAGATAAAACCTAAAGAATGTTAGTGTATTATATTTATTAAAATGACCCTATTGTGCATTTGTAAAAGTCATCCCTATTGTTCCTTCACAATTAAATGTAATTTAAGAAGGTAAATTGAGAGATCAGCCCACACCAAATTTAAGGAGGTCGGACTACTATTTATAAGGGAGGTTAGTTCCTCACTTGTTCACTCACTCAATGATCTCTACAACAAGAATAAAAGTGCACAATTCTTGGAGGAGTAGTTGTTGCATCTAGGTGTGACGTCAACAAGGGTTTTCGTTTATCTCTTGGTATCTCTTGGTTAAGTGGTGTGATACTCTTTCCTAGTGAAGGAGTAGAGGAGGATCTTCTACCTTGTTAGTTATCTCTTGGAGAGAAGCATAGTTCTTGATTGGATAATATATATTGAGGAAGTTAGTTCGGTTTTCTCCAGCTAGAGGGTTTTCCAGGATAATCTTTGTGTCTCTCTTGTTTATGTGATTGTCTCTCTTTCAATGATCTTATATATGGAGTTAATGTGCTAAATGATTGTAATAATAAAGAAGAGCCATAACTTCTAGTTCTATAAGTAAAATATCAACACTAGAGACTGCAAGTATTTTCTTAATTGTTTGTTGACCTTCTAAAATTCCAAACAAATGACTTCTCCATATTTTCTTAGATATCCAAACTAGTTCCCTTACACCTACCACCCCTTCCATTTACATTTTATTAATTTATAAATGTTACATTATAGATTTTTATTAAGAGAATGTAATCCTTTACATAATTGAGACTTGAAGCCTTTACTTTGTTGACCTTCCAAAATTTCAAACAAATGAGATCTCCATTTTTCCTCTGAAATCCAAAATGTTTCCCCTACACCTACTGACCCTTCCAATTATAGCTTATTGATCTATAAAAGTTACATAGTTTTCTCCTACCATGTAAGACAATTTGATATTTGATTTAAAAGAATTTAATATTTTTATATTAAATTTTCTTATTTTTCAATTTTTATAGTAAGCACATCAATTGGATATTTTACCATGTCATATAATACAATTGGATATTTAATTTAAAAAAGATTGTATTTTTTATTAAAATCTTTATTTTTAACATTAAAACAATTTCTACCCTATTTTAAAAATATAGTTATCTTTTAAAATAAAGCAATTTTAAAATAAATCTTTAAAATAATTGGTACACAAATTTAATGATAATTAATTGTATAATTGGATATTTAATTTAAAATAATTTAGTATTTTTTATTAAATTTTTTTATTTTTAAACTTTAAAATAATTTCTACTTTATTTTATAAATAAACCAATTTTCAAATAATACTTTTATTTTTTAACTTTAAAATCATTACTACACAAATTTAATGATAATAAATTGTACAATTAGATATTTAATTTAAAATAATTTAATATTTTTTATTAAAATCTTTTATTTTTTAACTTTAAAACAATTTAATATTTTTTATTAAAATCTTTTATTTTCTAACTTTAAAACAACAATGGCTACCCTATTTTATAAATAAAACAATTTTAAAATAAATATTTTATTTTTATTTTCAAAACAATTGCTACACAAATTTAATGATAATTAATTGTTAATCTTGTTAATTTAAAAATTTGTAATAATATTATATATTATAAACACTTCTATATTTTCAAACAAAGATTCTATCCACTATCTGCATTTCAAGTATTGCCGTTTGACCTGGAATTTAAACCAAGAATATATTTTTTTGGTTTAAACCAAGAATCGACTGGTCGTTGATGGTTTAAACGGCTGGGAAAGATTTGGCTGGCGGTTGGCCTAAAAAGCTTACATGCAGAAAAAGCAAGAGTTGATCCAAACCCTAGGAAAGGATTTAGCTGACCGTTGGTTAATCCAAACCCTAGATTATTTCGAAAAACATACCTTCTTCCTTCAGCCTAGTACTTATGTGCTTGGGTAGCTTGCTAGCTGAAACGGCGGGTCATCCATTAATCGATCAACTACAACGGGGGTCATCCATTTAATTGCACCTAAGGTTATATTGGTTTTCGCAGGTAATTAAATCTTGATTTGGTGTGATCTGATAGAAATTAAATCTTGATTGGGTAATGTAATATATGGTTTCAGTTTGAATTTCTTTAATGAGTGAATATGTTCAGGTTTCTTTCAGTTTTAATCAGTGAATACTAATTCCATCTCAATAATGGATTGTAACAGCCAGACATTTCGGATCTATTAACGGTATTGGATCTCGCATGGCAGCAAGGTTCTATGGCTTATGTATTGGATCTCGCATGGCAGCAAGGTTCTACGGCTTATGCAGCTGCTGGAAGGATGGTGATGGACGCAAATGCTGAAAGAGTACATATTATTCCTAGTTTATCATTTGAAAAATAATAGAAAAAATCCAGGATAGGCCAGGCATTTGTTTATTACTTACTTCTTGTTTTATTTAAAGTATTAATCACTGAGTGATCCATCTCTGCAATTATTCAACCCATTAAATAGATGGATAGACATGCTAGCCTTTGTTCCGTTTTTATAGAGAGGAAACCTAATATCACTTAAAAAGAGATTCTAATCCAAATCCAATAGACTGGATAATGTTATGTGAGACAAGCTATATGCATTGTCCCACAGGTGAACTTTAAAATATCATTAATATCACCGTATATGAAAATATTATTTAATAGCTAGATTTACCTCTCTATTCCAAAGTTGTCTTTGTCTGTATGGTTTGTTTCATGAAATTTCCTTTCTTTAGGATAAAACGTGTTATTCTGATTAATATCATTATGTGTGGTTGTCTTTGTCTTTGTGTGGTTGTCTTTGTCTGTAGGTTTGTATCAACCACCCATATATTAGCAAGACTCGAAACCTTTACTTCTCTCGCCAAGAAGTAAAGGTTTCTTAGATCACATTTATCTAGAACTATAAATCCAGTAGATGCCTTTGATTGGTTTTGCTCTGACAGAAATGCTTCAATGCTTGAGATTGATTTCAAAAGGTACTAAGAGATTGCAATGTTGCATCTCGGCTGCCCAACTAATTTCTTTAAAATTAGGGATTGTTAATCTTTAAAATTAGGGATTTGAATGGCGGTAAGCGGGAGAAAACTCTATGTCTGATGGGTCCGACGGCTCTTTATCGTCATCCAAAAGCCATCATATCACAATATATAAATTACAATATGAATTTAGAGGAGTTCATTCGTGGAATTTCGATGGATAATCAAAAGCACTATTTCCAGTTAATTTAGAGCACTTCCGCCGTCCATTTTAGTTTTTCGGTATATTTTTTTTGTTTTTTATGCGTTATTTTTTATTTTTAACAAGAATAATTTCACTTTTTTAATATTTTTAACAAGGACAAAAGACTTAGAATTTTTGAAAAAATATTTAAGTTGTTAATATTAGATTAGGTTAAATTGTTTATCTTTAATTTTTTAATTTTTACATATATACTATGTATGTATTTGATTGTATTTTTTAATTATAAATATTTTTATTTCAATTATAAATATTATTTGTTAATTTTGGAAAGAGATTTTTTACTTTTATATATTAAATTTTTTTAGTATAATTAATGATGTATGAATTGCTTTTATCTTTTTATTTTTAAATTAAAAAAAATATATATATATATATATATATTTTTAAGTACTAATAATAATCTATTTTTAAGTTCCCCATCAATATACACATTAAAAAATTTGTATTAATTGTATATGTTTTAAATTTTGTTTTTTTTTAATTTATTTATACATTTTAAATTTTTATGATAATAAATTATATGATATTTATGTTGTAGTTTTATTTGTATTTAGTGTTAATTTTTATTCAATTAATTCAGTAAATAGAAAATTTGTATATAGTTCTTTTGCGTTTCAATATTTTATTATATTATGTTTTAACTTAAAATATTATAATTTTTTTCAATGTGGATAAAACTATATTTTCTAAATGTTTGATAAATTCTTTATTTATGTTAGTTAGTTTACATGTGGTATTTTATCTTTTCTAAGTATGGGATGTATATTTATAATATATATTTATTATATCTTTGTTGTGCTTTTGTAGGTTTATTTGTATTGCTTTTCATTTTTTATTTGAATTATGTAATTTTTACCTCAAATAACATAACCTATCCGTGATTCTTTATTCCATACTCAAAAATGGATTTGAGTAAAGTTGTATATATATAAATATATATGAATGCCTTTATTCCATACTCAAAAATTGATTTGAGTAAAGTTGTATATATATATATGAATGGAGGGGAATGGGGTGAGAGAAGGAGGTCCAAGGAACGAGAGAATGAATGATACAAAGGTAAGAGAGGGAGGGAGGCAAAGAGAGTGGGGAGGGAAGGAGAGAAGGAGGGGGGAGAGAGACAGAGAGATTCAAAGAG
>ML797300.1:117908-129042 GCA_009831015.1 Picea engelmannii | reverse complement strand
ATCTTAGAAAAAAATGTTTAAATTAAAAAAATATTATAAAACAATTCCTAATTGAAATCAATCAAATAAAATAACAAATCATAAAATTAATCAAATAAAATAACAAATCATAAAATTAATCAAATAAAATAACAGATCATAAATCCTACAAAATATCTTCTACTAAACACACTAAATTTAGAAAAAAAATATTATAAAAAATATCTAATCAAAAGAAATCAAATAAAATAACAAATCATAATTCGAAGTAAAAGTAGAACATATTCTCCACTTAATTACGTTATCAATTCCATGGTTCAATGGTCCATGAAAATCTTTATTGCTCGCCTACATCAGAAACCATTTAAGGAGGAATGCAAGTTTTTAATAGCTATGTCATTCGAACCTGCAACATCGTGTGTGCAAAGAGAAACTCATGATGATGCGTCATCACTACAACATTGGTGTAATGGAAGGAAGGAATATAAACTAAGTTGAACGTTCTTGACTCAATTTAAATCATAATACAATAGTTATGTATGGTGTTACCCTCCAAATAAAAAAAATTGAAATGCATGAGTAAAAAAAAAAACAAAAAAAACTATAAACTTAAAAAATATCTTAAATTAAAAATTAAAATAACATATTAATATTAAAGTGAAGAGTAAATGTTTTTTGAAAATTTTTAAATATTTATTTAATTCTACAAGATTTATAATAAATTTAAATAATAAAAAAAATACTTAAATCACAAAAGCCCAGAATGCGGGAAAATCATAATAAATGAAACAAAATTAAATTGAAAGTAAAAGGAATGTAAACAATAAGAAGAAAACTAGTAATAATTTAAAATTAAAAATAAAATTATAGTGTCCATGAGGCAAAACAATAGGTGTACAACCCTCCAACCAAGAAAAATAAAAGAGAGACCTATACATATCAAGTGGTGGGGCTGTAGTGCGGCCATGCGTCCATGGAGGTGGTGTCGGGTGTCGGTTCCCCGAGAGCATATCGCTCCTCCTTGAATGGTGGTGCGTCCTCCGCCTTGACTCGTGCGGTGTTCTTCGAAGTCCCAAGTGTTGGAACTGGTGCCAAGACCGGTGGCTCAGCTTCTGCTGCGTATGCTTCTCCTGCTAGGGGGTGGTGGATGCCATGTAACGATGAAAGAAATTGTAGGAATTGTGATGCTTTCCCATCCAGAATCTCCACGAAAAATCGTAGATCATCCAAGTCCCGACGTAGCTCAAAGAGTAGGCCTTGCAGCAGTGCAGGGCTTGTTTGCAATTCAGATTCAGGGTAGTCGCTAGAGTCGGTGTGGGAGTGAGGTTGCTGAAGTGAACCCTGGCTTGCTTCAAGGTCATCACTCTGAGAATGGGCACTGAGTAGCAAGACATGGGGCAACTGGGAGGGTAAGGAGGGTTGACGAGTTGGGAGGATCCACTGGTACTGACTGTGAAGCAGAGGCCAAATCTCCCACGGGGCCTGGGATGAATCCTAGAGAGGTCCGTGAGAAATCAAGCCACTCCAACCTATAAGCAAAAGATGATGATAGGGGTGGGAGGTTGTCAATATTATGACTTGAATCTGCCAGGGAGGACGACGAGGAAGGTGATGAGGAGGAGGAACTTTGGGAGGGTTCAAGTAGGGGGAAAAGTGTCAGATGCGACCAATTGATATGCCATGTCGAGACCCATTTGGAATTCCCTCTCTATCTCATCATCAATAAGACACAATGAGGGTGGAAACAACCAAGAGTGAATGATAGCAGACATAGAAGCCATGGAGTGGAAGGTTGTGCTCTAGAGAAATGAGCCACATGAGAATGAGGCGTCCAATACAGCTGGTGAAATTCATAGTAACAGAGGAGTTGGTTTCCTCCATTAAAACAACACACATGCAGAGTAAAGTCATATAAATGGTGTTGGTCCATGGAGGGGATGGAAATCCAAAGGAGGGAGCACTGATATTAATGGCGCCCTGTCTCATGCAAAGTCAAATTAATAGCATTAAGGTAGCAGGAGGGGGTGGGACGCATATGACACATGGTTGAAACCACAGTGGCTCTCTCTGGATGCTCCTGTGGACACGTGGCTCCCACTATCACCACATAGAGGTAAAATACATTTTATTATTAAACATTATAAGAAAAATTATATTTTTAATTTTTAAAAAATTATTTATTTTGAATTTATAAATTTGTAATAAATTAATAACATAAATATTTGTTCACTTTTGAATTTGATTTTAACCTTTACAATTATAAATAATTTTGATTTTTCTTCTTCTTTAAAAATGAGAATATCTAATGAAAAATTATAATAGAGCTAAATTTTATCGTTTGAGATTACAAAGTCGCTGCGAGGAAGCCACTCGAGTTTCCCTGGACCTCGGAAGGGGCAATCATATATGAAATCCACCTACTTACCTATCGTCTGATCCCACATTCTCAGACTGTATTTGGGGCTTACTCCACAACCACAATCTCGTTGCTGGTGAACGCCAAAAGGTTTCGGCTAGTCCATAAATGAAACGTGGCCATAAAATGAAACACACGGCTACACATGGCATGACATTACCAAACCTTCCATATTTGTAAATATTAAATGGTTTCTTTCTACATTCACATCTCTTTGCTCTATAACAAAACCTTAATGTTTGTTAATCACTCAGACGTGGCAATCAGCTCACCACCATAGTAAATTTTAAATATGATCAATTAAAAGTAAAAAAATAAACATGTAAACGGATGCCTTTATAATAGTGAGGAATTTAGTGGTTGAAATAACAACCATTGATTTATTGGGACGACTAAAATATTCCATCAATATTTAATCTTGTCCATAAAAAACTACTTAAGCACTAAAAACCTATTAAATGTGCCCATTGTCAATATGTGTACGCCCTTTTTGCATAATGATACATTATTAAAGGTTTATGATAAGGTTGTTTTGACATAATCCATACCATTGTCAATGCAATTTGGTTGCACATATAACTCAACATCTTCTAGATACATAGATTCATAAGTCAACAATTTGGAAAAAAATGTTGAGAAAACACTTGCACTTGTTCAGCTCTCAAACCCTTGTTAGAAACCCTAACCATGTCGCGAATGAAAGGGAGATTGACCCAGCCATCATTTTCACTCTCGAGGTCAAACATGTGATGAGTGCATGACACATCGAGCTCGACCAACAAAACCTGCAAGAACAACCAACGACGAAACCCTTTCGCAAAAAGGACATCTGTGAAACGCATCCTCCTCTTTAGGTGTTGTGCCGATAGCATGATTTTTGGATGCTCTTCGTAGAAACCATTAGTGTCTATTAAGAATCGAATCCTCGATCTCACGACATCCTTCGTGTACTCCATCCTCGAATGGGCAAGCACAGTGTAACCCTGCTTCACCATGATTTTCGTCATAAATAATTGTAGTTTTCAAATCGTACAATGTCCATATTTAAAGCCTTTTCTTCTTCGTATTCGAGGGGCCACGAGGTGCTCATTGCTATGATTCTTGAGAGGCTCCAAAGGGCGGACTGTGTGGAGTTTTGACGTTGGATTTTGAGGCATTTTGGGGAAGGGACCTCTATGAGAAGAGACCTTGGCATGAGCAGGAAACGCTGAAGTAAATCAAGTGAGTGCTTAATCAATATGGCGCCTCTTATTATAATCATTCAAATCCACATGCTAAATTGATTAATCCAGTAACAAAAAAAAATAGAGAAAGAGGGTTGATCTACAAGTTAGAATAACAATGCACACCAGTAATAATGGGCGAAAGTTGATTTATGAAATAACGACAAGAAAATGAAAATGAAAAAATCAGTAGAATATGAAAGAGGAAAAGACAAAACCTAAATTACCATCAATAATTCCAATATAGAGGGGTTCCCTTTATTAATATGTAGGGAGACATGTTCCTTTGGATTATTTGCAGTTACAAAATATTTTGTTTCTTTTATTTATGCAAATATTTTCCCAATCATACTACCGAAAGTTGTTTCCTTGGCCACTCACTCACACACATATATTATAAGTTGTTAATTTGAAGCGCCATGCTTTTAGGAATCACGGGATATTTTTATAAAACTAACTAACCCACATACTTCCTGTATTAGACACTCACCCTGCCCAGTAACACTAGAGAGTGTTGTTTACAAGCACAACTAACTGACATACTGACTTGCAAAAATATATTAAGGTATTTATTATAATAGAAATTGAGTGACGTGGCATTGAGTTGCAAAGGAAGGGGGCATGCCCTTCTTGCTGGCCCAATTCCTCCTTGATTGAAAAATAGAGGAGATCAAAAATTGGGGATGTTGTCGGCTGGGAGAGAGAGGGAGAGAGAGAGAGGGAGGGGGAAGGAGAGGGAGGGATGAAGGTGGAAAGAGAGAGAGACAGTGGGAGATGAGACATAGAGCAGTGGAGAGAGAGGGATGAGAGAGAGAGGGATGAGAGAGAGAGGGAGAGAGTGGGGGGATGGGAGATATTGACACATAAAGAGACACACCTAAGATTAATACTTTAATCATTTGGCATTTTGGGAGTTATGGAATTCAAATCTTCAGGTTTTGAGAGTTTCTGAATGAAAAGTGTGGATACCTCCCCGATGGTGGATCTTGCGAAGTTATGTTGTTGTTCAGGGATTCCATGTTTTCCCAAATCTGATGTGTCCACATGATGTCACTAGCTCTTACATGTCCGCATGAAGAAAGTGACACATATCACCTGGGAATGAATGATATATGTAACACAAATGGCATGAAATGAGTTCCATGTGTCGACGAATGATGGATGCCATGTGTTACCATGGATGAATTATACCTGGTTTGAGCGTTTGGGCATTTAGGAGTTTTGGACAAGGATGAGCTCAGACACCCAAATGTTGAATTAGTGGAGTGAAGTTTGTGTAACATTGCAATTATAATTTGTGAATTTCTAGAACTATTAATGTATGAGATCCGTTGATTTGAGTATCCTATTGGATCTCCACCGTTGGAAATTTAACATGTCTATTTTCACAATCCGAGCCCGAAATTGACTGCTTCAAATTGCTGTGTTTTGTGCATAGGTGTTCCCTGTGCATACAAAAGACTTGGTAAACCTGTTGCATGCTCAATTATTGATAAAATGATGACAAGTATTTCAAACTAAAACCAGAACATGTAATCACCTTTCATGGACGAAAAACATGGTGCAAAATGAGTAAAAATGGGTAAGGGCCATTGAAGTTGAGTGATTAAATCATGAAGAAGAAGCTCAGGAAACACAAAGAAAAAACCATACTTGATGGATGTATAGGGTAGAGGAGGTAAAGGGTATGGGTGAAGAACTAGGTTACAAAAAACCACATATAGGAGCTCACCCTAAGAGGGTGCATCTAGTCACTAGATAAAAATTCAAAAATTTGAAGTTTGAAAAATTAGGGTTTCATCATAAAACCCTAAGTTGTAGTTGTAGTATGAGTTGCAGTTCCAATGCAAGTTCCTTCATGCTAGTTATTTCATGCCATTTGCAACACAAGTATTAGTGTCAGCACCAAATTCATACGAGTTGTAGTGAAAGTTTTTGTGAAGTATTGGGATTGATTTTTATTGTCCTAGTGTGCCTTACCCTAGCAAATATCCAACTAACTTTAAGTTACAAGTTGAAGCACCTTTGAATTTTATAAAGGTTCGTTATTTCTAGTTGTTTCTTCCATATGGTGCCACTACCTATCGATACTTTCAGAGGTATGTACTTACATATGTTCAAACTGTATCATTATTCTAAAGGGTATTTGCAGGAGAAAGAATCTTTTTTCTAAAAAAATATCCTAAATGAAGAAGGATCTTCGATCAAACAAATTCATAGGAACAATGCACCCCAAGTTTTATTAATTTGATATGCCTCTATTTGTTATGAAATTACTATGATATTATGAACATATAGGTTGAATTTTGATCTATTGAAGTTATGACTATCATAATAATCATTGGTCAAAATTAAAGTCAAAGTATCAAATTGATTAAGGTTGAGATTATATATTTTATTCTCTAAACCAATTTTCTGTCAAGAAATCATATTATCTTAGTACAGAGGATGGGTTGAATAAAATACTTGTCATCTTGAGTGAAGGAGACTCGGAAGAAAAGAAACACACTCATTCTCGAGGATAAGACTCCAAGTTCTAGGCTTGATTGATTAAAATGATAAGATTCAAATTTACACATGTCAAGTTTAATAACTACTAAACCCTGTAGTTGTGATAGCAATATTTGAAATTTTTTATGATTGAATTCTTGGTAGCATGTGAGAACTATTGAGACAAATGCTTACTATAATCATTTACTAGATAGGTGAAACTTCTTGTTTTGTTTCGAGGTTACCATGGAGGAATGATTTATCACAACACTAGAAGAGTGTTTCTCTCATTCCTTATTATTGTATTTCTTACTTTTTACCCTTGTTTCAAGAGGGTCACAAGTGATAGATCTAAAGGACCTACTGTGATGATTTTTCTCTCTATTTTTTTTATTATTATTATAAAGAGTACTATTTTTGTCTACTATTTCTCCCTTGTTGTTCTTGTTCCAGGTAGGTCATAGGTGATAACCGTGAGGGAGATATAATGATGGTTGCAAGAGGAAACATATTAGATAAGACACAGAGCAAATTATCCAAGTTGTATATATGACCATATACATCCATGTACCTAAGAAGAAGAAGAAGAATCTACTCTTTATAGATACAAAAAATCTCATATAAAGAGAGATAATGAGAAGAAATGGCTCCAAAGATGATAAAACAAATCCCTCTAGTGTAGTTGATCACTCTTCAGATCATCGGGAAGAGTTTGTAGAGTTAGAAAGGCATACCTAAAATCATTGTAGTAACTAGGAAGAGGCCAATATGGTCTCGTGACACTTTGAAGGATGCAAATCCATATAGAATTGATGAGCCATATCATGAGGAGCATATAGCTCCACCAGTGGTGAGGAAAGATGCCCCACTAAGTATGAGATCATAAGGAGATATATTTCATAGGGATTCATCCCTCATAATCCAATAACGAGGAGCAATCTCCCCATGACCATTCATAGAGATGTACAAAGCTTGATTTGTGTCCATAGGATTCTCCGAGCAAGAGGGAGAAGACTATAATGAGAAACTTTATCAAGTAATGAGAAGAAGTGTATATAGAACAAACATGATAAATTAAAAGAAGCTGACATAGTATGCGATTCAGTGGGAGAAGGTATGCAATCCCTATACTTGAGATTGAGTTATCTCCAGTGCTAGTTGGTTTAGTACATAAGTCAAGACATGGAGACATGACTACAATAGAATATTGAGTTATCTCTAGAGAAAGAGGATAATATATCCTCGATGTTAGTGATTGAGCCACTCTTTGTTTCAGATGAAGCTATTTTCATGATAGAATAGAATAGCTACTCTCATATTTCAGCAACTACAGTGAGAATGGGGCAGTCATTCTTAGTTTTGGAAAAATCAGTTCCAGGTGTAGTGTCCCAGTTCTGAAAGAAACAAATCGTAGAGAGAGTAGAAGAAATACTCTGAGACACTGAGATAGATAGTTCTTTGTAGAAAGAACATAGAGCCAACACATGATTGTGTTGATTGAGTTGCAATTTAGCAAGTGTACCAAGTCGTTACAATATGATGTGAAAATTTGGTTCAAAGAACACGAGGACACATAGAAGTTTTGTAGTGAAAGACATGTTCACCTATCTATGGAAAAACATGTGATGATGTACCTAAAGGGTACAATCGATTATGGACCTAGATATATCTTGGATTATGAGATAATATTTGTAGGGCTACATAGATTCAGATTGGGAAGGAAGTGTCATAGACTGGAAAAGTACAACTGAATGTTGCTTTAGTATGGGATCAATTGTGATCTTGTGACTTGGTGAGAAGAAGACCTATATGGAACTCAGTTCTGCAGAAGCATAGTATGTGGTATTATAGTCATCTTGTGAAAAAACAATGTGACTTCATAATTTGATCGTAGAATTGATTGATCTCGAGTTGAAGGAAACATGTATCTTTTATGACAACTAGAGTTGCATAAAGTTGTAAGTGAACCTAGTGTGTCACGACAAGTCTAAGAACATCGAGATCAAATAACACTATGTCTGGGACATAGTATAGAAGGGAGCAGTAAGAGTCCAGTATATTTTCATCGATGTACAGGTAGCAGATGTTTTGACCAAGCCTCGTTCAAGAGTCAAGTTTAATTATTTTAGAATAAGCTTGGAGTGATCCAAAAATACTTGACGGGAAGTAATCTGTTCCCCAATCGCAGGAAGTGATGTGTTCCCTGGTAGTGGGAAGAGTTTTTTTGACCAGTAGAAGGAAGGTATGTGTTGCCGAGTAGTGAGAAAGTGATTTTTTCTCTAGTAGCGAGAAGCGATGTGTTCCCTAGAAGTGGGAAGTGATGTGTTCTCCAATAGCGACAACTGATGTGATCCCCAGTATAGGGAGGTGATGTGATCCCCAATAGAGGGAAGTGATGAGCCACCCCAGTGTGAGATGGTACGCTATCACAACGTATGTTGGTAAAAATATTGCAGACTCTTACGCTATCCTAGCACAAGTTGGTAACCCCTACTTAGGCTGGTATGCTACCCTAGTGTAGGTTGGTAACCCTAACGTAGGCTAGTACGCTACACCAATGCAGGTTGGTAACCCCAACACTGGATGGTACACTACTCCATCATAGGTTGGTAACCCCAACACAGGCTGGTACGTTATCCCATCATAGGTTGGTAACTTCAATGCAGGTTGGTACATTATTCCAGAGAAAGTGAAGAAAATTCCTATGATATATAGATTTGTGATTGACAAGAAGACAATAACCAAGTATGCATAAGAAATGATGATGACTGTGACAAGAAGAATACCTTCCTTGCTTAGAGGGAATGTTGAAGATTCAGTAGCTTCGGAAGATATCCTTATTGTATTTGACCAAGATAAAACCTAAAGAATGTTATTTTATTATATTTATTAAAATGACCCTATTGTGCATTTGTAAAAGTCGTCCCTATTGTGCCTTCACAATTAAATGTAATTTAAGAGGGTAAATTGAGAGATCAGCCCAAACCAAATTTAAGGAGGACGGACTACTATTTATAAGGGAGGTTAGTTCCTCACTTGTTCACTCACTCAATGATCTCTACAACAAGAATAAAAGTGCACAATTCTTGGAGGAGTAGTTGTTGCATCTAGGTGTGACGTCAATGAGGGTTTTGGTTTATCTCTTGGTATCTCTTGGTTAAGTGGTGCGGTACTCTTTCCAAGTGAAGGAGTAGAGGAGGATCTTCTACCTTGTTAGTTATCTCTTGGAGAGAAGCATAGTTCTTGATTGGATAATATATATTGAGGAAGTTAGTTGGGTTTTCTCGAGCTAGAGGGTTTTCCAGGATAATATTTGTGTCTCTCTTGTTTCTGTGATTGTCTCTCTTTCAATGATCTTATATATGCAGCTAATGTGCTAAATGATTGTAATAATAAAGAAGGGCCATAACTTCTAGTTGTATAAGTAAAATATCAACACTAGAGATTGCAAGTATTTTCTTAATTGTTTGTTGACTTTCTAAAATTCCAAACAAATGAATTCTCCATATTTTCTTAGATATCCAAAGTAGTTCCCCTACACCTACCACCCCTTCCATTTACATTTTATTAATTTATAAATGTTACATTATAGACTTTTATTAATCTATAAATGTGACATTAGAGAATGTAATCCTTTACATAATTGAGACTTTAAGCCTTTACTTTGTTGACCTTCCAAAATTCCAATCAAATGAAATCTCCATATTTCCTAGAAATCCAAAATGTTTCCCCTACACCTACCTACCCTTCCAATTATAGTTTATTAATCTATAAAAGTCACATAGTTTTCTCATACCATGTAAGACAATTTGATATTTGATTTAAAAGAATTTAATATTTTTATATTAAATTTTTTTATTTTTCAAATTTTATAGTAAGCAACATCAATTGGATATTTTACCATGTCATATAATACAATTGGATATTTAATTTAAAAAAAAAAATGTATTTTTTATTAAAATCTTTATTTTTTAACTTTAAAAAAATTTCTATCCTATTTTAAAAATATAGTTATCTTTAAAAAAAAAGAAATTAAAATAAATCTTTAAAATAACTCGTACACAAATTTAATGATAATTAATTATATAATTGGATATTTAATTTAAAATAATTTAATATTTTTTATTAAATTTTTTTATTTTTTTACTTTAAAACAATTTCTACTTCAATTTATAAATAAAACAATTTTCAAATAAAACTTTCATTTTTTAACTTTAAAATCATTACTACACAAATTTAATGATAATAAATTGTACAATTGGATATTTAATTTAAAATAATTTAATATTTTTTATTAAAATCTTTTATTTTTTAATTTTAAAACAATTGCTACCCTATTTTATAAATAAAGCAATCTTTTAAAATAAAAGAATTTTAAAATAAATATTTTATTTTTAGTTGATGGTTTAAACGGCTGGGAAAGATTTGGCTGGCGGTTGGCCTAAAAAGCAAGAGTTGATCCAAACCCTAGGAAAGGATTTAACTGACCGTTGGTTAATCCAAACTCTAGATTATTTCGAAAAACATACCTTCTTCCTTCAGCCTAGTACTTATGTGCTTGGGTAGCTTGCTAGCTGAAACAGCGGGTCATCCATTAATCGATCAACTACAACGGGGTCATCCATTTAATTGCACCTACGGTTATATTGGTTTTAGCAGGTAATTAAATCTTGATTTGGTGCGATCTGATAGAAATTATGTTGATGTTCTCAAATGATAATCGCAGTTTTCACGGGTATATTGGTTTTCACAGGTAATGTAATGTAATGTAATATATGGTTTCAGTTTGAATTTCTTTAATGAGTGAATATGTTAAGGTTTCTTTCAGTTTTAATCAGTGAATACTAATTCCATCTCAATAATGGATTGTAACAGCGAGCCATTTTGTATCTATTAACGGTATTGGATCTCGCATGGAGGCAAGGTTCTACGGCTTATGCAGCTGCTGGAAGGATGGTGATGGAAGCAACTGCTGAAAGGGTACATATTATTCCTAGTTTATCATTTGAAAAATAATAGAAAAAAT
>ML797300.1:74465-99228 GCA_009831015.1 Picea engelmannii | reverse complement strand
TGCTGAAAAGGAGGCGCAGCCTCATTTTGAATTTGTATTGAATGTAATTTAATGTGCTTAGGCTGTTGAGCTAGGAAAGCCATGCCTTTGCGCAGGCATTAGATAGGATCGACCTTTATTGTAGATTGGCTGAGATCTAGGTCTGATTCTAGACTAGATAGCCCCATTCATTGTAATTGAATAGGGTAGGTGTACCTGGAGGGAAGCGCTGAGAGCACCTTAGGTAAAAGAGATAGGGAGATCTCATTTTAAAAGAAGGAGAAGGTAGAGTAGAAGAGCCGATAAGAGCTCGAGAACACCTTGTAAAATATACAGGCATTTGCCATTATTAATACAGAGCAGTTTTTCCTGCACCAATCTGTCATTATATGCATGTCTGTATGTGTATGTTCAATATATGGTGCAATTGTGTATTGTTATTATGTATTTGCAGGGGTTTGGTTTGATTTCAGGTTTGAGAGGTCTTTGAGGTTTCATGCCGTGAGGGCGTGACAGAGTGCTGAGACTCTGAATACCAGTGCACTGGGGATGCGTTTCTGAACTCGGAGGAGTCAGACAAAGACGTGCTGAGAGCACAAGCCTGGAATCATCAATTCATACAGAAGGACGACTTTGGGGTTGCTGAACACCTCAATAGTCAAGGCAGTGTAGCTGGGACACTGTTGTGGACAGAACCTTGACTGGGAGTTCTGTAGGAGCTCTACCAAGAAGGTATCGAGCGTATGTACAAGAGTGTACAGAGAGAAAGAACTCTGATGTGAGTTCTTCAGCGAATACCAGAATCACTAAGGATTCTGAGAGGCTCTGCCAGGAGGGCATTGAGCAGATGCAAAAGGTGCATAGGAACCTAGAACTACTGAATGTTCTATGGGAGAAGAGACTCCGCCAAGAGGGCATTGAGTAACTGTGCAGATGGCACAGGAGGAAAGAACTCCGTGAGTTCTATTATTTGAAGGAAGCATCCACTGAGGGAGCTTTTACTGGGTTACTGAATACCCAGAGTACTCAGCAATATGTTGCTTGAGTTGGGAGACGGCTAGGAAGGCATCTGAATATTCTCCATCAGTGGGAGGAGAAGAAAAGAGAAATTCCCCAAGGGGTCTGAGTATTCATAGAAGCTCAGGATAGATAGCGCTTTGCGCGTGGAGACTCTACATAGACACAGGAGTCATCGAATCCTTCGAGGGTTCAATAGGAGAAGCAAAGCTCAGGAGGAATAGCGTTCTTATACGCGCAGGAAGCCCAGAAGGGAGTAACAGCCGTCAGATCGGCAGGAGGACTGATCCTGGATCATTGAAATTCTACGTCCAGGGAACTGTGGAAGAAGCGCACAGGAGAGGAGAATCAACCGTCGTCGGATCTCACATTGAAATCCCGACAGTCGTTAGATCGGGAGGAGCAGCGAAAAGGTTAGCCTATGGAGGGAAGGAGGAGCACATGAGGAGAAGGGATTCTGAGCCGTCGGATCTCAGACCAGATCGTCGACAACCGTCAGATCTGTGAAACCTGCATGAGGGATAGCAGTCGGGATTTTGGCCATCGGGAAATCGGAGTTCTCGATGTCATGAAAATGGGGACTTTGAAAGTTCTGAAATCCCGAGAGTAAATATGAGCCATACATCTGAGGAGGGACACGTGTCACGCGATCGTCCTTTCCAGAGATCTGAGGCACCAAGCATCGGGACTTGCAGGTCTCGAATCAACGACATAATCTGGACCATCCGTTCGGTGGATAGGTGGCAGGAATCCATCGAAGGATCGGGATAGTGGGGTTTCTGGAGTCTTGAAATTCTCGCATAATGGAATCGCGATCCGCGATTTCTCGACACGGTTGGAGTTGTTCGATCTGAGGGACGCGTGTCCAAGGATCCCGAGGAGTCGGGGATTGGCATTTCGGGATTTTCGAGCATAAGGAAATCGTTGCAATGAAAGTCGCGAACCTCCGATACGCGATTTTCTGACCGCCACAAGAGTGTGGGCCATAAGCGCCAGAGTATAAGACAGGTGGCAGGAGGTCAAGCCTTACAGCGGTCAATGCCAGGTGGCATCGGAGATCAGGGATCGGAGATTCCAGGAGTGGGAGTTCTTCGTATTGTAAACTCGCGAACTCCGCAGTCCCGATAATGGAGGGAAGGATACGGTCACGTGGATTGACAGGTCATACGAGGAAGGAGCCTAGCCAGGAGGGGCTAAGGAAAAAGGACTCATTGGGAAATTTCGGATTGAAACCCCAATAGATAAACATAAGGCTGAGGTCTTATTGGGATGGTCATATGGACCACGAGTTGAGCCCAGAGGCCAGCGCATACAGGGAAAGTGCTAGTCGCGAGTCAGGGATTCGAGAGTGCAGTGACTCTCGACCGCGTGAACCGCGAAACCCCGAACCCCGATAGTGACTCGGTGATAACCACGATTAGTTGAAGAGGCCGTCCAGGTGAATGAGAAGGACCTGTGGATCAGGTATTTGCACAGTGATTCCCGAGAGGAATCAAAAGAGCTGATTCGGCTCAGCAGAAAGGGAATTTAAACAATCCTGAGAGCAGACGAACTGGAGGTGTAGGAGTAGCCCTCGTTTGCGTCAAGTGGTATCAGAGCGGGATTTCATCTGTATATTGCAGGTGAAGGAAGACAGGGTTGCTGAGAACTCTGTGGGGACTCGTTTGCCGGAGGCAGCAGTCCATAAACAGTCTGCAGGACTGCAAAGATGAAGCTGGTTGAACTCGCGATGAGGAGTGACCGCAACAAATCTTCCACGAGGGTAGATAGAGGTAGCAGGATGGCTACTGCAGGCCGCAGGAGGAAAAGCAAGGCAAAAATGCTTGCACATATGGATAGAGAGCTCACTGACATCAGGGCAGAGATAGAGAGGCTCGAATCACTGATGCGACAGAATGAAGGATTGGTTGAGGTATGTGAACCCGAGACTGGAAAAGCTCTTGATGGTGATGATGACAATAATTGAGATGATGGAGAGACTGAAATGGGATCATCTGATGATCTCAAGCACTGCTAGGAGGGAAGTGAAATAGAAATTCCCATTTGCCAGGAGGGCAATGAGTTGAAATTAGTTGAGGATCTTACAAACTGTCATGAGAACAGTCAGTGAATTTCAATTTGCCATTTGGGCAATGATGAGAGACCATTGAGGGATCTCATAGACTGCCAGGAGGGCAGCGAAAGCATACTAAGCTGCCTGGAGGGAAGGGATGAAAAATTGAGACTGTCTGAGAGTCTCTTAGACACAATGGAGAGTTCAATTCAGCAGGGGTTGCTGAGGAAGATGGGATCGATTGATCTCATAATATTCCAGGGAAGCAGCAGAAGCATCCCATATTGCCAGGTAGGAAGGGATGAGCAGATAAGACCATCTGTGGGTCTCAACAACTCAGAAATGAGTTGGAATCAGCCAGGGGAGCTGGCAAAGCAAGAGAGCTCAAAGGTAAATATGGATCAGCAGATGTAGCTGAGAGAGGTGAAAGAACATCAGGATGATATATTGATGATTGGGGGAATCCAGTTATTCCTACCATCTACCCAGGGGAAGGCAGAAAATTCTGTTGTACATGCAGCAACAATAGAGCAGTCACAGTTGGAGATGACTGTCGAAGAAGAAGAATTGGAGCAGGTATCTGAGACTGCCCAAGAGGATGAAGAGAAGAATGAGTGTTCTGAGGAACAGCTCAATAATTTCAGCCAGCAAGCTGAAAGAGCTGTAGCATTGAGGCTAACAACAGAAAAAGAAAAAGAAGAAGATGAGCATTCTAAGGAATGGTTCGACATATTTAGCATTGTAGCTGAAAAGACTGCAACAGGGGAGTTTGCAGCAGAAGGTGAAGAGAATGAGAATTTCAAGGAATGTCTCAATAAATTCAGCCAGGAAGCTGAGAGAGCTACAACACTGAAGCTGACAGACGAAGAAACAGAAGGAGGAAACGAGCATTCCGAGGAATGGCTCAACTTATTCAGCATGCCAGCTGAAAAGACTGTAACATGGGAGGTTGCAGAAATAGAGAATGAAGACACAGACAACATATGTCTTGCAGAGCTGTGGGAGCAGATTGAAGCCCTAGAAGACAAGGTGAAAGTGCAGGGCATGCACATCCAACAGGTGAGGTTGGAAATGGATGAGGATGGCATGGGAGATCATGATGATCAGTCCCATGGCCAAAATTTTTTGCAGCTGTGGAGACTGCAACAGAAAAACCAGCCGCTGGAACAGCTGGATGAGGTGATCATGGATATCATGGAGCTGATGTCGAAGTCAGTAGATACTACCAGCGAGGAGCAGCTGGGCAGAAGGAAAGCAACAGCAGCAGTGCAGCGGAAGCAGCAGCAGCAGAATGGAGAACATGGAAAGCTCCACAGACTTGTTTGGGACCCAGGTGGATTCCAACAATTACAGGGGAAGCTCATGAGAAAGAGCTCGTGATTTTTGCAGCTGTGGAGTATGATGCAGGAGCATCTCTCCATGCCAACCAGTCAACCACGTCAGCGCACACTCATTCATGTGATGAAAAGGAGGCGCAGCCTCATTTTGAATTTGTATTGAATGTAATTTAATGTGCTTAGGCTATTGAGCCAGGAAAGCCATGCCTTTGCGCAGGCATTAGATAGGATTGGCCTTTATTGTAGATTGGCTGAGATCTAGGTCCAATTCTGGACTAGACAACCCCATTCATTGTAATTGAATAGGGTAGGTGTACCTGGAGGGAAGCGCTGAGATCACCTCAGGTAAAAGAGATAGGGAGATCTCATTTTAAAAGAAGGAGAAGGTAGAGTAGAAGAGCCGAGAATAGCTTGAGAACACCTTGTAAAATATGCAGGCATTTGCCATTATTAATACAAAGCAGTTTTTCCTGCACCAATCTGTCATTATATGCATGTCTGTATGTGTATGTTCAATATATGGTGCAATTGTGTATTGTTATTATGTATTTGCAGGGGTTTGGTTTGATTTTAGGTTTGAGAGGTCTTTGAGGTTTCATGCCATGAGGGCGTGACAGAGTGCTGAGACTCTGAATACCAGTGCACTGGGGATGCGCTTCTGAACTCGGAGGAGTCAGACAAAGACGTGCTGAGAGCACAAGCCTGGAATCATCAATTCATATAGAAGGACGACTTTGGGGTTGCTGAACACCTCAATAGTCAAGGCAGTGTGGCTGGGACACTGTTGTGGACAGAACCTTGACTGGGAGTTCTGTAGGAGCTCTACCAAGAAGGTATCGAGCGTATGTACAGGAGTGTACAGAGAGAAAGAACTCTGATGTGAGTTCTTCAGCGAATACCAAAATCACTAAGGATTCTGAGAGGCTCTGCCAGGAGGGCATTGAGAAGATGGAAAAGGTGCATAGGAACCCAGAACTACTGAATGTTCTATGGGAGAAGAGACTCCGCCAGGAGGGCATTGAGTAATTGTGCAGATGGCACAGGAGGAAAGAACTACGTGAGTTCTATTATTTGAAGGAAGCATCCACTGAGGGAGCTTTTACTGGGTTAATGAATACCCAGAGTACTCAGCAATAGGTTGCTTGAGTTGGGAGATGGCCAGGAAGGCATCTGAATATTCTCCATCAGTGGGAGGAGAAGAAAAGAGAAATTCCCCAAGGGGTTTGAGTATTCGTAGAAGCTCAGGATAGATAGCGCTTTGCGCGCGGAGACTCTACATAGACACAGGAGTCATCGAATCCTTCGAGGGTTCGATAGGAGAAGAAAAGCTCAGGAGGAATAGTGTTCTTATACGTGCAGGAAGCCCAAAAGGGAGTAACAGCCGTCAGATCGGCACGAGGACTGATCCTGGATCGTTGAAATTCTACGTCCAGGGAACTATGGAAGAAGCGCACAGGAGAGGAGAATCAATCGTCGTCGGATCTCACATTGAAATCCCGATAGTCGTTAGATCGGGAGGAGCAGCGAAAAGGTTAGCCTATGGAGGGAAGGAGGAGCGCATGAGGAGAAGGGATTCTGAGCCGTCGGATCTCAGACTAGATCGTCGACAACCGTCATATCTGTGAAAGTTGCATGAGGGATAGCAGTCAGGATTTTGGCCATCGGGAAATTGGAGTTCTCGATGTCATGAAAATGGGGACTTTGAAAGTTCTGAAATCTCGAGAGTAAATATGAGCCGTCCATCTGAGGAGGGACACGTGTCACGCGATCGTCCTTTCCGGAGATCTGAGGCACCAAGCATTGGGACTTGTAGGTCTCGAATCAATGACATAATCTGGACCGTCCGTTCGGTGGATAGGTGGCAGGAATCCATCGAAGGATTGGGATATCGAGGTTTCTGGAGTCTTGAAATTCTCACATAATGGAATCGCAATCCGCGATTTCCCGACACGGTTGGAGCCGTTAGATATGAGGGACTCATGTCCAAGGATCCCGAGGAGTCGGGGATTGGCATTTCGGGATTTCCGAGCACAAGGAAATCGTTGCAACGGAAGTCGCGAACCTCCGATACGCGATTTTCCGACCGCCACAAGAGTGTGGGCCATAAGCGCCAGAGTATAAGACAGGTGGCAGGAGGTCAAGCCTTACAGCGGTCAATGCCAGGTGGCATCGGATATTGGGGATTGAAGATTCCAGGAGTGGGAGTTCTTCGCATTGTAAACTCACGAACTCCGCAGTCCCGATAAAGGAGGGAAGGATACGGTCACGTGGATTGACAGGTCATACGAGGAAGGAGCCTAGCTAGGAGCGGCTAAGGAAAAAGGACTCATTGGGAAATTTCGGATTGAAACCCCGATAGATAAACATAAGGCTGAGGTCTTATTGGGATGGTCATATGGACCACGAGTTGAGCCCGGAGGCCAACACATACAGGGACAGTGCTAGTCACAAGTCGGGGATTCGAGAGTCCAGTGACTCTCGACCGCATGAAACGCGAAACCCCGAACCCCGATAGTGACTCGGTGATAACCACGGTTAGTTGCAGAGGCCGTGCAGGTGAATGAGAAGGACATGTGGATCGGGTATTTGCACAGTGATTCCCGAGAGGAATCAAAAGAGCTGATTCGGCTCAGCAGAAAGGGAATTTAAACGATCCTGAGAGCAGACGAGCTGGAGGTGTAGGAGTAGCCCTCATTTGCATCAGATATATTCTTATAACAATTTATAATTTAAAGTATAGGAAAAATATCTTCTTATAAACACACAGATTCTTAGAAAAAAAAAGTTTAAATTAAAAAAATATTATAAAACAATTCCTAATTGAAATCAATCAAATAAAATAACAAATCATAAAATTAATAAAATAAAATAACAAATCATAAATCCTACAAAATATCTTCTACTAAACACACTAAATTTAGAGAAAAAATATTATAAAAAATATCTAATCAAAATAAATCAAATAAAATAACAAATCATAATTTGAAGTAAAAGTAGAATATATTCTCCACTTAATTACGTTATCAATTCCATGGTTGAATGGTCCATGAAAATATCTATTGCTCGGCTACATCAGAAACAATTTAAGGAGGAATGCAAGTTTTTAATAGCTATGTCATTCGAACCTGCAACATCATGTGTGCAAAGAGCAACTCATGATGATGCATCATCACTACAACATTGGTGTAATGGAAGGAAGGAATATAAACTAAGTTGAACGTTCTTGACCCAATTTAAAGAATAATACAATGGTTATGTATGTCGTTACCCTCCAAATAAAAAAAATTGAAATGCATGAGTAAAAAAAATAAAAATAAAAACTATAAACTTAAAAAATATCTTAAATTAAAAATTAAAATAATATTAAATTAAAATAACTTGCAGCGTCATGGGGCTGTAGTGTGGCCACGTGTCAATGGAGGTGGTGTCGAGTGTCAATTTCCCCAGAAGATCTGGCTCCTCCTTGACTGGTGGTGTGTCCTCCTCCTTGACTGGTGCGGCGTTCTCCGAAGACCCAAGTGTTGGCACTGGTGCCAAGAGTGGTGGCTCAGCTTCTGCTGCGTATTCTTCTCCTGATGGGGAGTGGTGGAAGTCATGTAATGCTAAAAGAAATTGAAGGAATTATGATGCTTTCCCATCCAAAATCTCCACGAAAAATCGTATATTATCCAAGTCCCGACGTAGCTCAAAGAGTAGGCCTTGCAGCAGTGCAAGGCTTGTTTGCAATTCATATTCAGGGTAGTCACTAGAGTCGGTGTGGGAGTGAGGTTTCTGAAGTGAACCTTGGATTGCTTCAAGGTCGTCACTCTGAGAATGGGCACTGAGTAGCAGGACATGGGGCAACTGGGAGGGTGAGGAGGGTTGACGAGTTGGGAGGATTAACTTGTACTGACTGTGAAGCGGAGGCCAAATCTCCCAGGGGGCCTGGGTTGAATCCTAGAGAGGTCCTTGAGAAATCAAGCCACTCCAACCTGTAAGCAAAAGATGACGACAGGGGTGGGAAGTTGTCAAAATTACGACTCGATTCTGCCAGGGAGGAGGATGAGGAAGGCGATGAGGAGGAGGAACTTTGGGAGGATTCAAGTAGTGGGCAAAGTGCCAGACTCGATCGGTTGGGCTGCCATGTCGAGCCTCATTTGGACTTCCCTCTCTGTCTCATCATCTCTAAGACACAGCGAGGGCGGAAACAACCAAGAGTGAATGATAGCAGGCATAGAAGTCATTCAATGGAAGTTCGAGCTTTAGAGAAATGATCCACATGAGAATGAGGCGTCCAATACAACTGGTGAAATTCATAGTAATAGAGGAGTTGGTTTCCTCCATTAAAACAACACACATGGAGAGTAAAGTCATAGAAATGGTGTTGGTCCATGAAGGGGATGGAAATCCAAAGGAGGGCGCACTGAGATTAATGGCACCCTGTCTCATGCAAAGTCGAATTAATAGCATTACGGTAGCGGGAGGGGGTGGGATGCATCTAATACACGGTTGACACCACAGTGGCTCTCTTTGGCTACTCCTGTGGACATGTGGCTCCCACTATCACCACATCCACAGAAAATACATTTTATTATTAAACATTATAAGAAAAATTATATTTTTAATTTTTCAAAAATTATTTATTTTGAATTTAGAAATTTATAATAAATTAATAACATAAATATTTGTTCACTTTTGAATTTGATTTTAACCTTTACAATTATAAATAATTTTGATTTTTCTTCTTTAAAAATGAGAATATCTAATTAAAAATTATAATAGAGCTAATTTTTATCGTTTGAGAATACAGAGTCGTTGCGAGGAGGAAATTTCTCTCGAGAAGCCACTGGAGTTTCCCTGGATCTCGGAAGGGGCAATCGTATATGAAATCCACCCACTGACCTATCGTGTGATCCCACATTCCCATACCGTATTCGGGGCTTACTCCACAACCACAAACTCGTGGCTGGTGAATGCCAAAAGGTTTTGGTGGTCCAAAAAATGAAACGTGGCCATAAAATGAAACACATGGCTGCACATGGCATGAAATTACCAAACATTCCATTTTTGTAAATATTAAATGGTTTCTTTTCACATTCACATCTCTCCGCTCTGTAACAAAACCTTAATCTTTGTTAATCACTCAGATGTGGCAATCAACTCACAACCATAGTAAATTTTAAATATGATTAAGTAAAAGTAAAAAAATAAACATGTAAATGAATGCCTTTATAAAAGTGAGGAAGTTAGTGGTTGAAATAACAACCATTGATTTATTGAGACGACTAAAATATTTCATCAATATTTAATCTTGTCCATAAAAAACTAATTAAGCACTAAAAACCTATTAAATGTGCCCATTGTCAATAGGTGTATGCCCTTTCTGCATAATGATACATTATTAAAAGGTTATGATAAGTTTGTTTTTACATAATCCATAACATTGTCAATGCAATTTGGTTGCACATATAACTCAACATCTTCTAGATACATAGATTCATAAGTCAACAATTTGGAAAAAATGTTGAGAAAACACTTGCATTGTTTATCTCTCAAACCCTTGTTAGAAACCCTAACCGTGTCATGAATGAAAGGGAGATCGACCCAGCCATCATTGCCACTCTTGAGTTTGAACATGCGATGAGTGCATTACACATCGATCTTGACCAACAAAACCTACAAGAACAACCAACGGAAAAACCCTTTCACAAAAAGGACATCTGCGAAAAGCATCCTCCTCTTTAGGTGTTGTGTCGATAGCATGATTTTTGGATGATCTTCGTAGAAACTGCTAGTGTCTATTAAGAATCGAATCCTCAATGTCACGACAACCTTCGTGTACTCCATCCTAGAATGGGCAATCACAGTGTAACCCTGCTTCACCATGATTTTCGCCATAAATAACTGTAGTTTTCAAATTGTACAATGTCCATATTTAATTCTTTTTCTTATGCGTATTCGAGGGGCCACAAGGTGCTCATTGCTCTAATTCTTGAGAGGCTTCGAAGGGCAGACTATGTGGGGTTTTGAGGTTGGATTCTGAGGCATTGTGGGGAAGGGAGCTCTATGAGAAGAGACCTTGGCATGAGCGGGAAACGCTGAAGAAAATCAAGTGAGTCCTTAATCAATATGGTGCCTCTTATTATAATCATTCAAAATCCACATGCTAAATTAATTAAACCAGTAAGGAAAAAAAATAGAGAAAGAGGGTTGATCTACAAGTCAGAATAACAATGCACACCAGTAATAATGGGGGAACGTTGATTTATGCAATAACAACAAGAAAATGAAAATGAAAAAATCAGTAGAATATGAAAGAGGAAAAGACAAAACCTAAATTACCATCAATCATTCCAATATAGGGGGGTTCCCTTTATTAATATGTAGGGATACACGTTCCTTTGGATTATTTGCAGTTACAAAATAAGTTGTTGCTTTTATTTATGCAAATATTTTCCCAACCACGAGATATTTTTATAAAACTAATTAACTCACATACTTCCTGTATTAGACACTCACCCTGCCCAATAACACTAGAGAGTGTTGTTTACAAACACAACTAACTGACATACTTACTTGCAAAAATATATTAAGGTATTGATTACAATATAAATTGACAATCATGGCATTGAGTTGTGAAGGAAGGGGGAATGCCCTTATTGCTGGCCCAATTCCTCCTTCATTGAAAAATAGAGGAGATGAGAAATTGGGGATGTTGTTAGCTCGGAGAGAGAGGGAGAGAGAGAGATAGGGAGGGGGAAGGATAGGGAGGGATGAAGGTGGAAAGAGAGAGAGACAAAGGAAGTTGAGACATAGAGCAGTGGAGAGAGAGGGATGAGATTGAGAGGGAGAGAGTGGGGGGATGGGAGATATTGACACATAGAGAGACACACCTGAGATTAATACTTTAATAATTTGGCATTTTGGGAGTTATGGACTTCGACTCTTCAGGTTTTGAGATTTTCTGAATGCAAAGTGTGGATACCTCCCCCATGGTGGACCTCACGAAGTGATGTTGTGGTTTGGGGATTCCGTGTTTTCCCAAATCTGATGTGTCCACATGATGTCACTATCGTTGACATGTCTGCATGAAGAGAGTGACACATATCACCTGGGAATGAGTGAATTATGTAACCCAAATGGCATGAAATGAGTGCTACGTGTCGAACACTGATGGATGCCACATGTCACCATGGATGAACGATATGTGGATTGAGCGTTTGGGCATTCAGGAGTTTTGGACAAAGATGAGCTCAGACACCCAAATGATGAATTAGTGGACTGAAGTTTGTGTAACATTGCGATTATAACTCGTGAATTTCTAGAACTATTAATGTATGAGAGCCGTTGATTTGAGTATCCTATTGGATCTCCACCATTGGAAATTTAACATGTCTATTTTCACAATCTGAGCCCGAAATTGTCTGCTTCAATTGTTGTGTTTTGTGCATAGGTGTTCCCTATGCATACAAGAGAATTGGTAAACCTATTGCATGCTCAATTATTTATAAAATGATGATAGGTATTTTCAAACTCAAACCAGAACATGTAATCGCCTTTCATGGAAGCAAAACATGGTACAAAATGAGTAAAAACAGGTAAGGGCCGTTGAAGGTGAGTGATTAAATCATGGAGAAGAAGCTCAGGAAACACAAAACAAAATCCATACTTGATGGATGTATAGGGTAGAGGAGGTAAAGGGTAGGAGTGAATAACTAGGTTACAAAAAACCACATATAGGAGCTCACCCTAGGAGGGTGCATCTAGTCCCTAGATAAAAATTCAAAAATTTGAAGTTTGAAAAATTAGGGTTTCCTCATAAAACCCTAAGTTGCAGTTGTAGTATGAGTTGCAGTTCCAATGCGAGTTCCTTCATGCTAGTAATTTTATGCCATTTGCAACACAAGTATTAGTGTCAACACCAAATTCATACCAGTTGTAGTGAAATTTTTTGTGAAGTATTGGGATTGTTTTTTATTGTCCTAGTGTGCCTTACCCTAGCAAATATCCAACTAACTTTAAGTTACAAGTTGAAGCACCTTTGAATTTTTTAAAGGTTCGTTATTTCTAGTTGTTTCTTCCATATGGCACCACTACCTATCGATACTGTCAGAGGTATGTACTTACATATGTTCAAACTGTATCATTATTCTAAAGGGTATTTGCAGGAGAAAGGATATTTTTTTCTAAAACAAAATTCCTAAATGAAGAAGTATCTCAGATCCAACAAACTCATAGGATCAATGCACCCCAAGTTTTATTAATTTGATATGCCTCTATTTTTTATGGAATTACTGTGATATTATGAACATCTAGGTTGTATTTTGATCTGTTGAAGTTAGGACTATCATAATAATCATTGGTCAAAATTAAAGTCAAAGTATCAAATTGATTAAGGTTAAGATTATATATTTTATTCTCTAAACCAATTTTCTGTGAAGAAAGCATATTATCTTAGTACATAGGATAGGTTGAAGAAAATACTTGTCATCATGATTGAAGGTGACTCGGAAGAAAAGAAACACGCTCATTATCGATGATAAGACTCGAAGTTCCAAGTTTGATTGATTAAATTTATAAGATTCAAATTTACACATGTCAAGTTTAATAACTCCTAAACCCTGTAGTTGTGATAGAAATATTTCAATTTTTTTATTATTGAATGCTTGGTAGCATGTGAGAACTATTGAGATAAATGCTTACTATAATAATTTACTATATATAGCTAACATCTTCTCTAGGTGAAACATCTTGTTTTGTTTCCAAGTTACCATGGAGGAATGATTTATCACAACACTAGAAGAGTGTTTCTCTCATTCCTTATTATCGTATTTCTCACTTTTTACCCTTTTTTAAAGAGGGTCGCAAGTGATATCTATAAAGGAGCTACAGTGATGATTGTTCTCTCTATTGGTTTTATTATTATTATAAAGAGTATTATTCTTGTCTATTATTTCTCCCTTGTTGTTCTTGTTCCAGGTAGGTCATAGGTGATAACCCTGAGGGAGCTATAATGATGGTTGCAAGAGGCAACATATTAGATAAGACACAAAGAAGATTATCCAATTTTTATACATGACCATATACATCCATGTACCTAAGAAGAAGAAGAAGAATCTACTTTCTAGATACAAAACATCTCATATAAAGAGAGATCATGAGAAGAAAAGGCTCCAAAGATGACAAAAGAAATCCCTCTAGTGTAGTTGATCACTCTTCAGATCATCGGGAAGAGTTAGTAGAGTTAGAAAGGCATACCCAAAATCATTGCAGTAACTAGGAAGAGACAAATATGGTCTTGTGATACTTTGCAGGATGCAAATCCATATAGAATTGATGATCCATATCATGAGGAGAAAATAGATCCACCAGTGGTGAGGAAAGACGCCCCACTAAGTACAGGATCAGAAGGAGATATATTTCATAGGGATTCATCCCTCATGATCCAATAACGAGGAGCAATCTCCCCATGATGATTCATAGAGATGTACAAAGCTTGATTTGTGTCCATAGGATTCTCCGACTAAGAGGGAGAAGACTATAATGAGACAGTTTATCAAGTAATGAGAAGAAGTGTATATAGAACAAACATGATAAATTAAAATAAGCCGACATAGTATGCGATTTAGAGGGAGAAGGTATGACAATCCCTATACTTGATATGGAGTTATCTCTAGTGCTAGTTGGTGTAGTACATTAGTCGGGCCATGGGGACATTACTACAATAGAATATTGAGTTATCTCTAGAGAAAGAGGATAATATACCCTCGATGTTAGTGATTGATCCACTCTTTGTTTTAGATGAAGCTATTTTCATGATAGAATAGAATAACTACTCTCATATTTCAGCAGCTATAGTGAGAATGGGGAATTCATTCTTAGTTTTGGAAAAATCAGTTCCAGGTGTAGTGTCCCAGTTCTGAAAGAAAAAAATCATAGAGAGAGTAGAAGAAATACTTTGAGACAATGAGATAGATGGTTCTTTGTAGAAAGCACATAGAGCCAACACATGATTGTGTTGAGTGAGTTGCAATTCAGTACGTGTACGAAGTCGTTACAATATGATGTGAAAATTTGGTTCAAAGAACACAAGGACAGATATAAGTTTTGTAGTGAAAGACATGTTTACCTGTCTATGGAAAAACATGTGATGATGTACCTAAAGGGTACAATCGATTATGGACCAAGATATATCTCGGATTATGAGATAATATTTGTAGGGATACATAGATTCAGATTCGGAAGGAAGTGTCATAGACTCGAAAAGTACAATTGGATGTTACTTTAGTATGGGATCAATTGTGATCTCGTGACTTGGTGAGAAGAAGACCTATATGGAACTCAGTTCTGCAGAAGCATAGTATGTGGTATTATGGTCATCTTGTGTATACAAAAGACTTGGTAAACCTGTTGCATGCTCAATTATTGATAAAATGATGACAAGTATTGTCAAACTCAAACCAGAACACGTAATCACCTTTCATGGAAGAAAAACAAGCTGCAAAATGAGTAAAAACGGGTAAGGGCCATTGAAGTTGAGTGATTAAATCATGGAGAAGAAGCTTACGAAACAAACAAAAAAAAAACCATACTTGATGGATGTATAAGGTAGAGGATGTAAAGGGTAGCAGTGAAGAACTAGGTTACAAAAAACCACATATAGGAGCTAACCCTAGGAGGGCGCATCTAGTCCCTCGATAAAAGCTAAAAATTTTGAAGTTTGAAAAATTAGGGTTTCCTCATAAAACCCTAAGTTGCAGTTGTAGTATGAGTTGCAATTCCAATGCGAGTTCCTTCATGCTAGTTATTTCATGCCATTTGCAGCACAAGTATTAGTGTCAGCACCAAATTCATACCAGTTGTAGTGAAAGATTTTGTGAATTATTGGGATTGATTTTTATTGTCCTAGTGTGCCTTACCCTAGAAAATATTCAACTAACTTTAAGTTACAAGTTGAAGCACCTTTGAATTTTTTAAAGGTTCGTTATTTCTAGTTGTTTCTTCCATATGGTGCCACTACCTATCGATACTATCAGAGGTATGTACTTAGACATGTTCAAACTGTATCATTATTCTAAAAGGTATTTGCAACAGAAAGGATCTTTTTTCTAAACAAAAATCCTAAATGAAGAAGGATCTGAGATCCAACAAATTCATAGGAACAATGCACCCCAAGTTTTATTAATTTGATATGCCTCTATTTGTTATGGAATTACTGTGATATTATGAACATCTAGGTTGTATTTTGATCTCTTGAAGTTATGACTATCATAATAATCATTGGTCAAAATTAAAGTCAAAGTATCAAATTGATTAAGGTTGAGATTATATATTTGATTCTCTAAACCAATTTTCTATCAAGAAAGCATATTATCTTAGTACAGAGGACAGGTTGAATAAAATACTTGTCATCTTGAGTGGAGGAGACTCAGAAGAAAAGAAACCCACTCATTCTCAAGGATAAGACTCCAAGTACCAGGTTTGATTGATTAAATTTATATGATTCAAATTTACACATGTCAAGTTTAATAACTCCTAATTCTTGTAGTTGTGATAGCAATATTTGAAAATTTTTATTATTGAATGTTTGGTAGCATGTGAGAACTATTGAGATAAATGCTTACTATAATCATTTACTAGATATAGCTAACATCTTGTCTAGGTGAAACTTATTTTTTGTTTCCAGGTTACCATGGAGGAATGATTTATCACAACACTAGAAGAGTGTTTCTCTCATTCCTTATTATTGTATTTCTTACTTTTTACCCTTGTTTCAAGAGGTTCACAAGTGATAGCTCTAAAGGAGCTACTGTGATGATTGTTCTCTCTATTTTTTTTATTATTATTATAAAGAGTATTATTCTTGTCTACTATTTCTCCCTTGTTGTTCTTGTTCCATGTAGGTCACACGTGATAACCCTGAGGGAGCTATAATGATGGCTGCAAGAGGCAACATATTAGATAAGACATAGAGAATATTATCCAAGTTGTATACATGACCATATACATCCATGTACCTAAGAAGAAGAAGAAGAAGAATCTACTCTTTCTAGATACAAAACATCTCATATAAAGAGAGATCATGAGAAGAAAAGGCTCCAAAGATGACAAAAGAAATCCCTCTAGTGTAGTTGATCACTCTTCAGATCATCGGGAAAAGTTAGTAGAGTTAGAAAGGCATATCCAAAATCATTGCAGTAACACTATATGGTCTCGTAAGAGTTAGTAGATTTAGGAAGAGACCAATATGGTCTTGTGACACTTTGCAGGATGCAAATCCATATAGAATTGATGAGCCATATCATGAGGAGAAAATAGCTCCACCAATGGTGAGGAAAGATGCCCCGCTAAGTATGATATCAAAAGGAGATATATTTCATAGGGATTCATCCCTCATGATCCAATAACGAGGAGCAATGTCCCCACGACCATTCATAGAGATGTACAAAGCTTGATTTGTGTCCATAGGATTCTCCGAGCAAGAGGGAGAAGACTATAGTGAGACACTTTATCAAGTAATGAGAAGAAGTGTATATAGAACAAACATGATAAATTAAAAGAAGCTGACATAGTATGTGATTTAGAGGGAGAAGGTATGACAATCCCTATACTTGAGATTGAGTTATCTCCAGTGCCATTTGGTGTAGTACATAAGTTGGGCCATGGAGACATGACTACAATAGAATATTGATTTATCTCTAGAGAAAGAGGATAATATACCCTTGATGTTAGTGATTGAGCCACTCTTTGTTTTAGATGAAGCTATTTTCATGATAGAATAGAATAACTACTCTCATATTTCAGTAGCTACAATGAGAATGGCACAGTCATTCTTAGTTTTGGAAAAATTAATTCCAGGTGTAGTGTCCCAGTTCTGAAAGAAACAAATCGTAGAGAGAGTAGAAGAAATACTCTGAGACAGTGAGACAAATAGTTCTTTGTAGAAAGCACATAGAGCCAACACATGATTGTGTTGATTGAGTTGCAATTCAGCAAGTGTACCAAGTCATTACAATATGATGTGAAAATTTGGTTAAGAGAACACGAGGACATATATAAGTTTTGTAGTGAAATACATGTTCACCTGTATATGGTAAAACATGTGATGATGTACCTAAAGGGTACAATCGATTATGGACCGAGATATATCTCGGATTATGAGATAATATTTGTAGGTCTACATAGATTCAGATTGGGAAGGAAGTGTCATAGACTAGAAAAGTACAATTGGATGTCACTTCAGTATGGGATCAATTGTGATATCGTGACTTGGTGAGAAGAAGACCTATATGGAACTTAGTTCTGCAGAAGCATAGTATGCGGTATTATGGTCATCTTGTGCAAAAACAATGTGACTTCATAATTTGATCGTAGAATTTATTGATCTCGAGTTGAGGGAAACATGTATCTTTTATGACAACTAGAGTTGCATAAAGTTGTCAGTGAACCCAGTGTGTCACAACAAGTCTAAGAACATCGAGATAAAATAACACTATGTCTGGGACATAGTACAAAATGGAGCAGTAAGAGTCTAGTATATTTTCACCAATGTATAGGTAGCAGATGTGTTGACCAAGCATCGTTGAAGAGTCAAGTTCAAGTATTTTAGAATAATCTTGGAGTGATCCAAAAATACTTCACGGGAATTAATGTGTTCCCCAATCGTAGGAAGTGATGTGTTCCCTAGTAGTGGGAAGAGTTTTTTTCCCGAGTAGCAGGAAGGTATGTGTTGTCGAGTAGTGAGAAAGTGATTTTTTCTCGAGTAGCGAGAAGTGATGTGTTCCCTAGAAGTGGGAAGTGATGTGTTCTCCAATAGCAACAACTAATGCGATCCCCAGAAAAGGGAGGTGATGTGATCCCCAACAGAGGGAAGTGATGAGCTACCCCAGTGCGATATGGTACACTATCCTAGCGTATGTTGGTAACAATATTGCACACTATTACGCTATCCTAGTGCAAGCTGGTAACCCCAACTTAGGCTGGTATGCTACCCTAGTGTAGGTTGGTAACCCTAACGTAGGCTAGTAGGCTACGCCAATGCAGGATGGTAACCGCAACACTGGATGGTACACTACTCCATCATAGGTTGGTAACCCCAACACAGGCTGGTACGTTATCCCAACATAGGTTGGTAACCTCAATGGAGGTTGGTACATTATTCCAGAGAAAGTGAAGAAAATTCTTGTGATATATAGATCTGTGATTGACATCAAGACAATAACCAAGTATGCAGAAGCAATGATGATGACCGTGACAAGAAGAATACCTTCCTTGCTCAGAGGGAATGTTGAAGATTCAATAGCTTCGGAAGATATCCTTATTGTATTTGAGCAAGATAAAACCTAAAGAATGTTATTGTATTATATTTATTAAAATGACCCTATTATGTATTTGTAAAAGTCGTCCCTATTGTGCCTTCACAATTAAATGTAATTTAAGAGGGTAAATTGAGAGATTAACCCAGACCAAATTTAAGGAGGCCGGACTACTATTTATAAGGGAGGTTAGTTCCTCACTTGTTCACTCACTCAATGATCTCTGCAACAAGAAGAAAAGTGCACAATTCTTGGAGGAGTAGTTCTTGCATCTAGGTGTGACGTCCACAAGGGTTTTAGTTTATCTCTTGGTATCTCGTGGTTAAGTGGTGCGGTACTCTTTCCTAGTGGAGGAGTAGAGGAGGATCTTCTACCTTGTTAGTTCTCTCTTGGAGAGAAGCATAGTTCTTGATTGGATAATATATATTGAGGAAGTTAGTTGGGTTTTCTCGAGCTAGAGGGTTTTCGAGGATAATATTTGTGTCTCTCTTGTTTCTGTGATTGTCTCTCTTTCAATGATCTTATATATGCAGCTAATGTGCTAAATGATTGTAATAATAAATAAGAACCATAACTTCTAGTTGTATAAGTAAAATATCAACACTAGAGACTGCAAGTATTTTCCTAATTGTTTGTTGACCTTCTAAAATTCTAAACAAATGAATTCTCCATATTTTCTTTAGATATCCAAACTAGTTCCCTTACACCTACCACCCCTTCCATTTACATTTTATTAATTTATAAATGTTACATTATAGACTTTTATTAATCTATAAATGTAACATTAGAGACTGTAATCCTTTACATAATTGATACTTTAAGCCTTTACAAACAAATGAAATCTCCATATTTCCTCTGAAATCCAAAATGTTTCCCCTACACCTACCAACCCTTCCAATTATATTTTATTAATCTATAAAATTTACATAGTTTTCTCATACCATGTAAGACAATTTGATATTTGATTTAAAAGAATTTAATATTTTTATATTAATTTTTTTTATTTTTCAAATTTTATAGTAAAACACATCTGTTGGATATTTTACCATGTCATATAATACAATTGGATATTTAATTTAAAAAAAAATAGTATTTTTTATTAAAATCTTTATTTTTTAACTTTAAAACAATTACTACCCTATTTTAAAAATATAATTATCTTTTAAAAGAAAACAGTTTTAAAATAAATCTTCAAAATAGTTGGTACACAAATTTAATGATAATTAATTGTATAATTGGATATTTAATTTAAAATAATTTAGTATTTTTTATTAATTTTTTTTTTTTTTTTAACTTTAAAACAATTTCTACCTTATTTTATAAATAAACCAATTTTTAAATAAAACTTTTATTTTTTAACTTTAAAATCATTACTACACAAATGTAATGATAATAAATTGTACAATTGGATATTTAATTTAAAATAATTTAATATTTTTTATTAAAATCTTTTATTTTTTAACTTTAAAACAATTGCTACCCTATTTTATAAATAATGTAATCTTTTAAAATAAAACAATGTTAAAATAAATATTTTATGTTTTACCTTTAAAACAATTGCTACACAAATTTAATGATAATTAACTGTTAATCGTATTAATTTAAATATTTATAATAATATTATATATTATAAACACTTCTATATTTTCAAACAAGGATTTTATCCACTATGTGCAATTCAAATATTGTTGTTTGACATGTGGAATTTAAACAAAGAATATTATTTTTTGGTTTAAACCAGGAATGGACTGGTCGTTGATGGTTTAAACGGCTCGGAAAGATTTGGCTCGTTGTTGGCCTAAAAAGTTTACATGCCTAAAAAGCAAGAAAACAAGAGTTGATCCAAACCCTAGGAAAGGATTTAGCTAACCGTTGGTTAATCCAAACCCTAGATCATTTGGAAAAACATACCTTCTTCCTTCAGCCTAGTACTTATGTGCTTGGGTAGCTTGCTAACTGAAACGATCGGCGCTTAGTCGGGTCGGGAAGAGACACCATGATTTGGATTTCATAGTAACCAACACATTATGATTCATCCATTAGGGGGCACCCATTATGATTCATCCATTATCAAACGGGCTTTGTGGGTAGACCAACTACAACCGGAAATGGGACGGATCTGAAACTATTTATTTGTCTGAGCTTCAATCTATATCGGATCGGTTCAATCTATATCTGTGGCTTTGTATCTTTAATTGCACCTACGGTTATATTGGTTTTCGCAGGTAATTAAATCTTGATTTGGTCCGATCTTATAGAAATTATGTTGATGTTCTCAAATGATAATCGAGGTTTTCACGGTTATATTGGTTTTCACAGGTAATTAAATCTTGATTTGGTAATGTAATATATGGTTTCAGTTTGAATTCTTTTAATGAGTGAATATGTTCAGGTTTCTTTCAGTTTTAATGAGTGAATACTAATTCCATCTAAATAATGGATTGTAACAGCTAGCCATTTCGAATCTATTAATGGTATTGGATCTTGCATGGCGACAAGGTTCTACTGCTTACACAGCTGCTAGAAGGATGGTGATGGAAGCAACTGCTGCTGAACGGGTACATATTATTGCTAATTTATCATTTGAAAAATAATAGAAAAAATCCAGGATAGGCCAGGCATTTGTTTATTACATATTTGTTGTTTTATTTAAAGTGTTAATCACTGAGTGATCCATCCCTGCAATTATTCAACCCATTAAATAGATGGATAGACATGGTATCCTTTGTTGCGTTTTTATGCAATTATTCAAGCCATTAAATAGATGGATAGACATGCTAGCCTCTGTTCCGTTTTTATAAAGAGGAAACCTAATATCACTTAAAAAGAGATTCTAATCCAAATCTAATAGACTGGATAATGTTTTGTGAGACAAGCTATATGCATTGTCTCACATGTGAACTTTAAAATATCATTAATATCACTGTATATGAAAATATTCTTTAATAGCTAGACTTACCTCTCTATTCAAAAGTTGTCTTTGTCTGTATGGTTTGTATCATGAAATTTCCTTTCTGTAGGTGTTATTCTGATTAATATCATTATGTGTGGGTGTCTTTGTCTTTGTGTGGTTGTCTTTGTCTGTAGGTTTGTATCAACCACAGATATATTTGTTGGAATAACTCCTACTTGTGAGATATTGTTGAAGAACTAATTGGAGTTGAGAGATTCTCTCCAATATAGTCTCCTAGTTTGTTATGTAGTTGAGATATTATTGGAATAAGTTAGATCTGATAACAACCAAGTGCACTCTATATATTGGAGTCACAATGCATTGTAATTATTAAGTTATTCAATAGATATTTGTTTGTGTGTTGTGTGCAAGCTCTGTCTGCTCTCTCATTTGTTAATATGGTATCAGAGCCTGGCTGGGGTTAATCCCTCACTGGAATACCCAGGAAGATGTAAGAGACTTGATAATCTATCTGCTGTAAGAGTAGGTTTAGATGCGTGAGAATATAATAGATAGTTTGTTGTTGTGTGTGCCTGGATTGACGTAGAATCGTTGAATTAAAATTGTTGATGTCCAACGAAAGGATGCTGGAGGAAAGCCGAGGATACGTCAACACATCTGTTGCTGTGAGAGGGGAGAAATTATCAGCAATTGAGATCTGTTGATCAATCTTGGGACGCCATATCAGCCTAAGGAAGCCGCTATCTTGAGGGTAGGTGCCACCAGGTTAAGGAGCAGCCATAACAAAACCCATCGTGGAAAAGAAAGCCGCAACCATGAATACTTGACGCTACACGGAATCAAGGCTTTAGGAGATGTGGAGCCAGCATGGAAGAGAGAGCCACCACCATTTCCGTCATCAATTCTGCCAATTGGAGATCACTAGCGTTGTGGGCAAATTCAACTTGCTGGTTGAAAAAATAAGAAAAGTCAGATCTGCAAGCACGTGAAATGAATAGAGATCTTTTTGTTGTTTCCCTAGGTTCTCAAGCCACAGTCTTCGCCCCTGTACATGAAGAATTCGCGAGATCTATTTCTGGATGCATTCATCATTTCTTTTGTGTCTGTATGTGTGGTGTGTTATTTATATTGTATATCTAAAACAAGAGGGGGAAATTGAATAGGCTCAGCTTTGTATAGTTGTTCATGTAGTTCCATTTGTGGATTTGGGGAAGGATCCCTCACTAGCCATTGAAGATGAGAGTAGTGGGCTAATGAGGTTACTGACTTTGGAGATCCTTGATTCTCAAGAGTTCAGGAGTGGAACTGGAGAATTCAGCTCAGTAACTACTATGACAGCTTAATAGAGTTTGTGACCTGCAAGATGTTACCCAACAAAGATTTAGACAAGTATTAGTTAAGAGGGGATGTTGGAATAACTCCTACTTGTGAGATATTGTTGAAGAACTAATTGAACTTGATAGATTCTCTCCAATATAGTCTTCTAGTTTGTTGTGTAGTTGAGATATTATTGGAATAAGTTAGTTCTGATAACAACCAAGTGCACTCTATATATTGGAGTCACAATGCATTGTAATTATTAAGTTATTCAATAAATATCTCTTTGTGTGTTGTGTGCAAGCTCTGTCTGCTCTCTCATTTGTTAATAATATTAGCAAGACTCGAAACCTTTACTTCTCTCGGCAAGAAAATTGCACGGGATCACGTTTATCTAGAACTGTAAATCCAGTAGATGCCTTTGATTGGTTTTTCTCTGACAGAAATGTTTCAATGCTTGAGATTGATTTCAAAAGGTACTAAGAGATTGCAATGGTAGCAATGTTGCATCTCGGCTGCCCAACTAATTTCTTTAAAATTAGGGATTGTTAATTTTTAAAATTAGGGATTGTTAATCTTGAAAATTAGGGAATTTCTTTAAAATTAGGGATTGTTAATTTTTAAAATTAGGGATTTCAAAGGCGGTGAGCGGGAGAAAACTCTATGTCTGATGGGTCCGACGGCTCTTTATCATCATCCAAAAGCCATCATATCACAATATATAAATTACAATATGAAGTTAGAGGAGTTCATTCGTGGAATTTCGATGGATAATCAAAAGCACTTCGTCTCTCGATTTATTTCCAGTTAATTTAAAGCACTTCCGCCGTCCATTTTAGTTTTTCGGTGGATTTTTTTGTTTTTTATGTGTTATTTTTTACTTTTTAACCAGAATAATTTATTTTTTTTAATATTTTTAATAAAGATAAAAGACTTAGATTTTTTGAAAAAATATTTAAGTTGTTAATACTAGATTAGGTTAAATTGTTTATTTTTAAATTTTCAATTCTATCTATATATATATATATATATATATTTGATTGTATTTTTTATTTATATATATTTGTATTTTAATTATAAATATTATTTGTTAATTTTGGATACATGGGATTTTTTACTTTTATATATTGAATTTTTTTTAGTATAATTAATAATGTATGAATTGCTTTTATCTTTTTATTTTTAAATTTATATATATATATATATATATATATATATTAAATAATAATAATAATCTATTTTTATGTTCACTATTAATATACACACCAAAAATTTTGTATTAATTGTATATATTTTAAATTTTATTTTTTTAATTTATTTATACATTTTAAATTTTTATGATAATAAATTATATGATATTTATTTTATAGTTTTATTTGTATTTATTTTTAATTTTTATTTAATTAATTCAGTAAATAAAAAATTTGTATATAGTTTTTTTGTGTTTGAATATTTTATTATATTATGTTTTAACTTAAAATATTATAATTTTTTTCAATGTGGATAAAACTATATTTTCTAAATGTTTGATAAATTCTTTATTTACGTTACTTAGTTTACATGTGGTATTTTATCTTTTCTAAGTGAGGGATGCATATTTATTATATCTATTTATTATATCTTTGTTGTGCTTTTGTAGTCTTATTTGTATTGCTTTGCATTTTTTATTTGAATTATGTAATTTTTACTTCAAATAACATAACCGATCCGTGATTCTTTATTCCATACTCAAAAATGGATTTGAGTAAAGTTGATATATATATATATATATATGTGTGTGTGTGTGTGTGTGTGTGTGTGTGTGTGTGTGTGAATGGAGGGGAATGGAGTGAGAGAAGGAACAATACAAAGG
>ML797300.1:55030-72905 GCA_009831015.1 Picea engelmannii | reverse complement strand
AATGAGAGAGGGGATGGGGGAGGGAGAGGGGATGGGGGAGGGAGAGAAGGAGAAGGGAGTGGGGAGAGAGAGAGAGGAGAAGGGAGAGAGAGGGGGATGAGAGAGAGAGGGGGGGGGGATGAGAGAAAGAGAGAGAGAGATTCTTAGAAAATAAAAGTTTAAATTAAAAAATATCTTCTTATAACAATTTATAATTTAAGGTATAGGAAAAATATCTTCTTATAAACATAGATATTCTTAGAAAAAAAAATGTTTAAATTAAAAAAATATTATAAAACAATTCCTAATTGAAATCAATCAAATAAAATAACAAATCATAAAATTAATCAAATAAAATAACAAATCATAAAATTAATCAAATAAAATAACAAGTCATAAATCCTACAAAATATCTTCTACTAAACACACTAAATTTAGAAAAAAAATATTATAAAAAATTTCTAATTAAAAAAAATCAAATAAAATAAAAAATCATAATTCGAAAGAAAAGTAGAATATATTCTCCACTTAATTACGTTATCAATTCCATGGTTGAATGTTCCATGAAAATCTTTATTGCTCACCTACATCAAAAACCATTTAAGTAGGAATGCAAGTTTTTAATAGCTATGGCATTCGAACCTGCAGCGTTGTGTGTGTAAAGAGTAGCTCATGATGATGCATCATCACTGCAACATTGGTGTAATGGAAGGAAGGAATATAAACTAAGTTGAATGTTCTTGACCCAATTTAAATCATAATACAATGGTTATGTATGGGGTTACCCTCCAAATAAAAAAAAATGAAATGCATGAGTAAAAAATAAAAACTATAAACTTAAAAAATATCTTAAATTAAAAATTAAGATAACATATTTATATTAAAGTGAAGAGTAAATGTTTTTTGAATTTTTTTAAATATTTATTTAATTCTACAAGATTTATAATAAATTTAAATAATAAAAAAATTACTCAAATCACAAAAGCCAAGAATGTGGGAAAATCATAATAAATGAAACAAAATTAAAATGAAGGAATGTAAACAATAAGAAGAAAACAGGTAATAATTTAAAAATAAAAATAAAATTATAGCACCCATGAGGCAAAACAATAGGTATACAACCCTCCAACCAAGAAAAATAAAAGAGACACCTATACATATCAAGTGGTGGGGTTGTAGTGCGGCCATGCGTCCATGGAGGTGGTGTTGGGTGTTGGTTCCCCGAGAGGATCTGGCTCCTCCTTGACTGGTGGCGCATCCTCCTTCTTGACTGGTGCGACGTTCTCCGAAGTCCCAAGTGTTGGAAATGGTACCAAGACTGGTGGCTCAGCTTTTGCTGCGAATGCTTCTCCTGCTGGGGGGTGGTGGACATCATGTAACGCTAAAAGAAATTGTAGGAATTGTGATGCTTTCCCATCCAGAATCTCCAGGAAAAATTGTATATAATCCAAGTCCCGACGTAGCTCAAATAGTAGGCCTTGAAGCAGTGCAAGGCTTGTTTGCAATTCAGATTCAGGGTAGTCGCTAGAGTCGGTGTGGGAGTGAGGTTGCTGAAGTGAACCCTGGCTTGCTTCAAGGTCATCACTCTGAGAACGGGAACTAAGTAGTAGGACATGGGGAAACCAGGAGGGTCAGGAGGGTTGACGAGTTGGGAGGATCCACTGGTACTCACTATGATGCGGAGGCCAAATCTCCCAGGGGGCTTGCGTTGAATCCCAGAGAGGTTCCTGAGAAATCAAGCCACTCCAACCTGTAAGAAAAAGATGACGACAGGGGTGGGAGTTTTTCAAGATTATGACTTGACTATGCCAGGGAGGAGGAAGAGGAAGGCAATGAGGAGGAGGAACTTTGGGAGGGGTCAAGGAAGGGGAAAAGTGTCAAACATGACTGGCTGGGCTGCCATGTCGAGCCTCATTTCGACTTGCCTCTCTATCTCGTCATCTCTAAGACACAGTGAGGGCGGAAACAACCAAGAGTGAATGATATCAGGCATAGAATCCATTGAGTGGAAGGTCGAGCTCTAGAGAAATGATCCACATGAGAATGAGGCGTCCAATATAGATGGTGAAATTCATAGTAACAGAGGAGTTGGTTTCCTCCATTAAAACAACACACATGCAAAGTAAATTCATAGCAATGGTGTTGGTCCATGGAGGGGATGGAAATCCAAAGGAGGATGCACTGAGATTAATGGCGCCCTGTCTCATGCAAAGTCAAATTAATAGCATTAAGGTAATGGGAGAGGGTGGGATGCATATGACACACGGTTAACACCACAATGGATCTCTCTGGATGCTCTTGTGGACACATGGCTCCCACTATCACCACATCCAGGGAAAATACAGTTTATTATTAAACATTATAAGAAAAATTATATTTTTAATTTTTCAAAAATTATTTATTTTGAATTTATAAATTTGTAATAAATTAATAACATAAATATTTGTTCACTTTTGAATTTGATTTTTTAATGTATCTCCCATCCTTCCCTCCAACCAAGTCCTTCCAGATCATCCCCAGCACATGACCAGGACCACCATTGTACTCTGGAAATTTATTTGGTTATCAAAGGACTGTTCTTTGGGTTGAGGTGTTGCCTTAGTCATTGTGAGGTTCTTGAGATAGTTATGTGTGTTGTTCCTCCACAGGAAGAAAAAACTCCAGTCAAGACTGCTACCTGGTGGAACAGGCCACACAACTGCCTCCTCTGGTAAGTCTCTCTTTCAAATGCGATAATACTATCTCAGGTAGAAAGAAATTGCGGAAGAATCATGATGCAGGAGCATCGCCCAAGACAAGTGAGCCAGCGTGGAAGACAACGAACAACTGGACAAAGCCAGCCAAAACTTTTTTTGAATTTTCATTCAAGATGATGTGCCAATGTATAAATGCACCATTTATGAAAAGCGCCTTTTGTATGTTGTATCAGAGCTTGAGCCATACGCTCTTGTCTGAAGTAGATAAGGAGGCATTTAATCTAGTTAATGCAGGTAGGTAGGATTTATTTCTAGATTAGACAGTTTTAGATGGAAGGAGGAAAAATGGATATAGACACCCTCATTGTATCATTGTAACATTAGCAATCAAGCATTCTGAGAGAAGAGCAGAGAAAATGATTGTATGAAGAACACCCATGTATAGTTATTGAGTTAATAGAAAGAAGCTTTGATTCAAACTCATGGTTTGTGTTGTTTTCTCTGTGTATGGTTGATATTCTCAAGAATGTTTGTTTTCTGTTATGTATTTTCTTTGTATATGCTATGCATGTGATTTCATGTTTCGAAACTGAAGTCTGAAACATGATGGAATGAGTTTCAATTGTTTCTCTATCTGAGCCAGGAGATTCCTGCAAAGAGTGTAGTCGAATTCATCCGCATAGAGTGCGTTGATGAAGGCTCAGTAGTATAACTCTTGTTCTCATTTGTCCAGAAGTTGATTCAGGTTATTGAAGCCATGCAAGGAGTGCGCAGGATGGAGAAGAAGTCTTAGTTGTTAACCTGAGCAAAGGAGGTTGAAGATTGCTACTGCAGGAGGTGCGCAGAGTCGGAATGATTCAACCCTTGGAGAGTTGTTGAATGATTGCCTCAAGGAGTGTGAACAAATACCTCTGGAAGCATCAGAGTAAGAAAGCTCAGGAGGTCTAGCACCTTCATAATATTGTTGAAAAGAGAACATAGGAGGGTTTATCGAGGAAGGGTCAAGCAGAGTTTGCAGTGAGCAGGCTTGGAGAGGAAGTCTTGAGAAGAAGCACTTAGCCATTTCCCAGAAATATTCAAGAAGGAGAATCAACGGTTAGGATTGTTCAGAAGGAATCAGTGAAGTCCCGATAGCCATTAGATCTCAGGAGAGTTGCGCAAGGTTTAAGCCCCAACGAGCAGAGAAGGAGCCTGGAGTCATCGGGACTCGCCTCATTAGAGGATCGGGATTCTGGAGACAGGAGTCTTGTGTGTTGAAATCGTGATTAGTGATTTCCTGACTCAATCCAAGCCATTGATCTCCGGGACACGTGTCCAGGGATCTGGAAGAGTCGAGGTTTGGCATTTCGGGGTTCTCGCATACAAGGGAATCACAGTAGGAGAGATCGTGATTTTGTGAAACGTGACGGGTCCCACAGTCACACCATTTCAGTGAAGGACAGGTGTCGAGAGGTCAGCCCTTGTAGGGAGACGATGACAGGTGGTATCGGCATATCACGAGCTCGGGGTTCACAAGGTGAAAGCCCAATTATTGGGAGGTTGAAGTCACAAGGATGAGAGGTTGTGATAACGCGACAGGAGGATAGTATCGGCGTCTCAATACATCGGGGCTCGGAAGTTGGAGGAACGGGTGTTAGAAATCGCAAGTAGCGAAGTCCCGATAGGGAGGGAGAATGTCAGCGTTGACTGAGCCATCGAAAATCAGGGATCTGTGAGGTGTGTGATTCACGACCTCGTAAAGGCCGATTTCTCGACGGGATAATTCTCGACAGAAGCAAGGAAGGCCTAAGTGGATATTCCATCGGGTTTCGAAGATTGTGAGACCTGAGTGCAGGACTCGCGACCACGCGAGTTCCAATTTCTCGATAAGGTAAAGGGAGATCGTCGGAGGAGCATCCTATGGGTGCAAAAAAGTCCCGATAAGGGATTTGAAGAATCAATTTAGCTCTTTGGGCCTAAGGAAAGGAAGGTCCTGGTGACAACGAACGTGCCCTGGGTGGCGGTCTGAATGAAGTGGTATCAGAGTGGGGAAAATTTCTTTGTTTACTGTAGCAGAGGAGAAAGGAAATTTACACCATACCAACGAGAAGAGAAAGACAGTCACCCGACCCAGAAGATAGGGAGGTGAGAAGAAGAGGCAGGATAACAGGGAATCCAGAGATGGAAAGGAAAATACGTGATCTCCGAGCGAGATTAGAATATATGGAGGTAGCGCAGAGATGCAGGAACAATGTTGGAGATCCGAGTGACTCCGAAGGCGAAGTTGAAGATGAGCCACAAGGAGAAGTTGCAGCTGAAGATGTTTCAAACGAGCAATTAAAGCTATCGCCCGGATGAGTTCAAAGACAAAAATGGACATTCTAGCTTACGAAGGAAGTCTGGATGCAGAAGAGCTGTTGGATTGGATCAGGGGTCTTGACACCTACTTCAATTATGAGGATATCGAAGAGGATAAAAAGGTTAGGCATGCTGTCACAAAGTTGAAGGGACACGCAGCATTATGGTGGTACGAGCTTCAAGCAGACAGGCGCTGCAAAGGCAATCAAAAGATCAAGAGTTGGGACCGAATGGTTGCAAAGATGAAGACGAAGTTCATCCCAAGGGACTACCAAATTAATATGTTCAGGAGGATGCAGAACCTGAGACAAAAACTGATGACAGTGAAAGAATACACTGAGGAATTCTATTGACTGAACATCAGAGAAGGTCATCGGGAGAGTGATGATGAGAGGGTTGCTAGATATCTAAATGGTCTGAGATATGACATTTAGGATGAATTAAGCATGGTAACCATCCGAACTGTATAGGATTCTTATCAGGTGGCTCTGAAAGCAGAAGAGAAGCTGAGCCGAAAGAAAGGACATCGAGGGTGAGGTAGAAGTCAGCCCAGAGGCAAGGCAGTTGCCCAAGATAAACACCAGAAGCCCAAGGAGGAATGGAAGAGACCTTAGGGTAAAGTCGAAAGAGGTGGAACCTCACAGCGAGGACAACAATATGCTGAGTAGAGGGGACAACGTAATGAGCAGAGAGGAGATTATGCTGATGAAAATACTTTTCCTCATACCAGAGGTAGAGGAAGAGGCTGAGGTGGAGTCATCACATCCTATACATGTGGGAAGGATGGAAACAAGGTAGTTGACTGTCCAGACAGGAAAAAGGGTGGAGGAGAAGCTCACATCGCTGAAGCACAGAGGTGAAATGCTGAGGCAGAAGACGTAGAAGAGGGAAGGTTGCTTATGATGTGTAAGGTTCTCTTAACACCTGAGAAGGAGGAGGAGGACACAAATCATAGAAATAGATTGTTCAGAACCACATGCAAGACCAAGGACAGGAAATGCAAGGTTATGGTGGACAGCAGAAGCATAGACAATCTCTTTTCAACCGAGATGGTGGAGAAACTAGAACTGGAGACAACGGATCACCCGAGTCCATATAAGGTCTCATGGATACAGAAGGGACATCAGGGAAATGACACCAAACAATGTTTATTTGACATCAAGATAGGAGGGTACAATGATAAAATACTCTGCGATGTTATTCCTATGGATGTATGTCATTTATTGCTAGGCAGACCATGGCAGTATGACAGAAACGTAGTTCATGATGGGAAAATGAATACGTATACTTTAGAGAAGAATGGAAGAACACATATGCTACTTCCAATTAAAGAAAAAGAAGTAAAACCAGAGCCGAGGAATACTGTACTTCTCATGAGTGGGAAGGAACTTTTGGTGGAAGTGAAGAAGAAAGAAGATCCACAATTCTTTGTTGTCATGAAACCAAGAGTTGTTTTGACCAGCACAAGAGTGGATGACTTACCGGAAGAGATTTAGGAACTGTTGGAAGAGTTCTCTGACATTGTGGTAGATGAATTACCTCATTTGTTTCCACCGATAAGGAGTGTGAGTCATCATATAGACCTCATACCAGGAGCCAGTTTACCAAACAAATCCGCGTACAGGTTAACACCGCAGGAAAATGAGGAGGTCAAGAAACAGGTTCAGGAGTTATTGGACAAAGGATTGGTCAGAGAAAGCCTGAGTCTATGTGTCGTTCCAACAGTGCTTAGTCCGAAGAAGGATGGAGGTTGGAGAATGTGCACCGATTCAAGAGTGATCAATAAAATAACCAACATGTACAGGTTTCCACTGCCAAGAATGGATGATCTGATGGATTGCCTGAGTGGGGAAAATTATTTTTCAAAGATAGATTTGAAGAGCGGATATCACCAGATTCGCATGAGAGAAGGCGATGAATGGAAGACAGCCTTCAAAACCAATGAAGGATTGTATTAGCAGCTAGTCATGTCGTTTGGATTGACAAATGTGCCAAGTACTTTTATGAGATTGATGAATGAAGTTCTAAGGGAATTCATCGGAAAATTTGTAGTCGTATATCTGGACGATATACTGATCTTCAGTAAGAAGAAAACTAAACATCTAAAACATTTGGCCATTGTGATGAGGAATCTACAGCAGGAGAAGTTGTTGATAAATATGAAGAAATCTTCATTTATGAAGATAGAGCTCATTTACTTGGGTTTTGTTATTTCAGCAAATGAATTGAAGATGGATCTGAGTAAGGTGGAAGTGATCAAGAATTGGCCATCACCAAGAAATGTTTTCGAAGTGAGAAGTTTCCATGGTTTGGCTAGTTTCTACTTAAAGTTCATCAAGAATTTTAGTGGAATTAGTGCAGCGATGATGGATACAGTCAAGAAAAGACATAAGTCTTTTCATTGGACAACAGAGGCTGAGAAGAGCTTCAATATGTTGAAGCAGAAGATAACGGAACGACCAGTGTTGGTGTTGCCGGACTTCATGAAGACATTTCAGGTGAAGTGTGATGTGAGTGGCTTTGCCATAGGAGAGGTCTTGAGTCAAGAGGACAGACTAGTCGCATATTTTAGTGAGAAGTTAGATGAAGCAAAGCTGAAATACTCCACATATGACAAAGAGTTTTATGCTATCATACGGGCATTGAAGAAGTGGAGGAATTAGTTGATCCCAACATAATTTGTATTGTACAATGATAATCATGCATTTCATTTTGTGGGTCAACAAGAGAAGTTGAATCAGAAACATGTAAAATGGGTCGAGTATATGCATAATTTCACGTTTGTGATTAAGCATATTTCGGGGACTACTAACAAAGTGGCTGATGCTTTGAGCAGGAAGTGTTTGTTGTTGCAGGAGTTCAGAGTAAAAACATTGGGTTTTGAAAATCTGAAGGACATGTATGCAGGAGATCCAGATTTTGCATAGGCATATGAGGCAACTGAGAATCCAGTTCTCAGAGACAGAAGCCCATGGATGGATTACATGATCCAAAATGGATTGTTGTTCAGAGGAAATCAACTCTGTATTCTGAAATGCTCCATGAGGGAGAATTTGTTAAAAGAGAAACACAGCGGAGGCTTGGCAGGACATTTTGGCCACAAAAAGACATTTGCAAAGCTAAGCGAAGCATACTTTTGGCTAGGGATGCGGTCAGAAGTCAAGAATTTTGTGAAAAGATGTAGAATTTTCCAGCATTCAAAGGGCCAAAAGAAGAATGCGGGATTCTATCAATCCTTACCCATACCAGACAGGCCATGGGATGAAATCAGCATGGATTTCGTACAAGGATTACCGAGGATGCAAAGAGGACAGGATTCAATATTTGTGGTGGTTGACAGGTTCTCAAAAATGGCACATTTTATCCCGTGTCAAAAGACTAGAAATGTGACTCATATTGCAAATTTGTTTTTCAAGGAGATCGTTAGACTTCATGGTTTACCCAGAAGCATAGTATCGGACAGGGATACAAAATTCATTGGACATTTTTGGAGGACACTCTGGAAGAAGATGGGGACTAACTTGATGTTTATCTCTGCCTATTATCCTCAGACGGATGGGCAGACATAGGTGGTAAATAGAATTCTAGGAGACTTACTCAGAAGCTTGGTGACAGAGCACCACAACAGTTGGGACAATGTGTTGTCACAGGCAGAGTTTGCTGACAACGAATCAGTGAACAAAATCATAGGAAAGAGTCCATTTGAGATTGTATATAGCAGGAAGCCAAGAGGAGTATCTGAACTGAGGGATTCAGAGTAGATAATGACCAAGAGCACAAGCGCTGAGGAATTCACAGAGACGATGGAAGAACTTCACAGCAGGGTGAAGAAGCAATTGCTGGAATCAAACCAAGAATATAAGCACAGAGCAGATCAACATCGAAGACAACTTCAGTTTGAAGTTGGTGATCTACTTCTGGCACACTTGAGAAAGGAAATGTTTCCAAGGGGAACATACAACAAGTTGAAAATGAAGAAAATTGATCCATGCAGAGTCCTAAAGAAGTTGGGAGAAAATGCTTATGAGATTGAATTGATGGATGACATTGGAATATCTCGGACATTCAATGTCTCATACTTATATCCATATAAGGCTGAGGAAGCAGGAATTGGAAGTGATGAACAGCCAGAGATCCAGTGGCAGAAGCATATGTCGATTGCAGAGAAGCCACAGATGGAGCAATTACTTGACAAAAGGGTCAGCAAAAAGACCAGACGAAAGGAATACTATGAGTATCTGGTCAAATGGAAGGGCCATCCAGTGGAATATGCCAGTTGGGAAAGAGAAGAAAATATTCAAAAGCATGGAAAGGCCGTGCAGGAGCTCATGGACAGGAGCCCATGAAAGTTTTCAAGCCGAGGAGTATGATGCACGAGCATCCCCCAAGACAAGCGAGCCAACATGGAAGACAACGAACAACTGGACAAAGCCAGCCAATTTTTTTTTTGAATTTTCATTCAAGATGACGCGCCAATGTATAAATGCACCATTTATGAAAAGCGCCTTTTGTATGTTGTATCAGACCTTGAGCCATACGCTCTTGTCTGAAGTAGATAAGGAGGCATTTAATCTAGTTAATGCAGGTAGGTAGGATTTATTTCTAGATTAGACAGTTTTAGATGGAAGGAGGGAAAACGGATATAGACACCCTCATTGTATCATTGTAACATTAGAAATCAAGGATTATGAGAGAAGAGCAGAGCAGAGGATTGTATGAAGAACACCCATGTACAGATATCGAATTAATAGAAAGAAGCTTTGATTCAAACTGATGGTTTGTGTTGTTTTCTCTGTGTATGGTTGATATGCTCAGGAATGTTTGTTTTCTGTTATGTATTTTCTTTGTATATGCTGTGCATGTGATTTCATGTTTCGAAACTGAAGTCTGAAAGAGGATGGAATGAGTTTCAATTGTTTCTCTATCTGAGCCAGGAGATTCCTACAAAGAGTGAAGTCGAATTCATCCACATAGAGTGCGTTGATGAAGACTCAGTAGTCTAACTCTTGTTCTCATTCTCCCAAAAGTTGATTCAGGTTATTGAAGCCATGCAAGGAGTGTGCAGGCTAGAGAAGAAGTCTCAATTGTTAACCTGAGCAAAGGAGGTTGAAGACTGTTGCTGTAGGAGGTGCGCAGAGTCGACAGGATTCAACCCTTGGAGAGTTGTTGAATGATTGCCGCAACAAGTGCGTGAAAATACCTCTGGAAGGGTCAGAGTAAGAAAGATCAGGAGGTGTAGCACCTTCGTAATATTTTTGAAAAGAGAACACAGAAGGGTTGATCGAGGAAGGGTCAATCACAGTGTGCAGTGAGCAGGCTTAGAGAGCAAGTCTTGAGAAGAAACACTTAGCCATTTCTCAGAAATCTTCAAGAAGGAGAATCGACGGTCAGGATTGTTCGGAAGGAATCAACGAAGTCTCGAAAGCCGTTAGATATCAGGAGATTTGTGCAAGGTTTAAGCCCCAATGAGCAGAGAAGGATCCCGGAGTCATCGAGACTCGGCTCATTGGAGGATCGAGATTCTGGAGACAGGAGTCTTGTGTGTCGAAATCGCGATTAGCGATTTATCGACGCAATCCGAGCCGTTGATCTGCAGGAAACGTGTCCAAGGATCGGGAAGAGTCAGGGTTCGACGTTTCAGGGTTCTCCCATACAAGGGAATCACAGCAGGAGAGACCACAATTTCGCGAAATGCGACGGGTCCCACAGTCGCACCATTTCAGTGGAGGACAGGTGTCGAGAGGTCATCCCTTGTAGGGAGACAACGACAGGTGGCATCGGCATATCACGAGCTCAGGGTTTGCAAGGTGAAAGCCCAATTATTGGGAGGTTCAAGTCGCGAGGATGCGATAACGCGACAGGAGGATAGTATCGGCGTCCTGATATATCAGGGCTCGGAAGTTGGAGGAACGGGTGTTAGAAATCGCGAGTAGCGAAGTCCCGATAGGTCGGGAGAAGGTCAGCATTGACTGAGCCATCGAAAATCAGGGATCTGTGAGGTGTGTGATTCACGAACTCGTAAAGGCCAATTTCCCGACGTGATAATTCCCGACAGAAGCAAGGAAGGCGTAAGTGGATATTCCATTGGGTTTCGGAGATTGTGAGACCTGAGTGCAGGACTCGCGACCACGCGAGTTCCGATTTCCCGATAAGGTAAAGGGAGATCGTCAGAGGAGCATCCTGTGGGTGCAGAAAAGTCCCGATAAGGGATTTGAAGAAGTAATTTAGCTCTTCGGGCCTAGGGAAAGGAAGGTCCTAGTGACAGCGGACGTGCCCTGGGTGGCGGTCTACATCAGATCATTACCATGAGAACGCCTTCTATTATGTACCCTAGTTATAATATATTTATTAGATATCCCTGGTCGCTATTCATTTAAAAGAAATCTTTGGTCTGAATTTTCCTTGCTTCTATGGCATCTACCTCCTATGTTTTGTTATTTTTGTTGTCGATTTTCTTGAAAGAACCTCAAGAAGGTTTCCTGTTCCTATGAGTAGTTCACCAAGAGATAGAGCGGTTTCCTTAAGGGGTGGAAGTTTTCTTTCGATGGTAGTGTAATATATATATATGTCTTTGTTTTCGCTTCCCTCGTAAGGGGTGGAGTTATCCTTCTGTAGATTTTCCCGTTTACTCGAATAATTACTTTATTTGAGTTTATCTTCTTTTTCTGTGGTGCCTCAAATAGTCTAAAGGGAGTCCTATGCCACATACTATTATGATTTGGTAATGAAATCTTGTCTCTTTTATGGTGGGTGATTAATTTCCTCCACTTGAATATCGTAGGGCGAAGGTATAGTTTTGTTGTTGGTTATGACCATTTGCTATAATTCGGGTTATGAAATTTAGATTTAACCATTTTAATAAAGTCCACATCTTGTGTGAAATGCATGTGCTATGTCTTCGATAAGTTTGAACAATTTTTAAAAATAGGGGTTTTTCCATTGACGAGTTTTTTTGTAAGAGATAACTTAAAATATCTAGTACCGACACTAATGGTTGAACCTTGTTGATTCGAGGGTACCCATTACGACTACTTGAACCTCCTCTCCAAAGCCTGTGATGTTCATTCAGATGGAAAGTGATAAGGAAAGGAACTTCAGATTCCAAGCGTGAGTTAAGTGTCGTTTGGCTTCAAACTGTTCTCAATATTCACTGTTTTGTTGAACGATTTTCATTCGTTTAAATTTGTATACTATACTAATGTTTTATACTGATAAAACTTGCATGGATGCTGACCATACCAGGTTCGCAGATGATAGTTCTTATCCCTCATTATAAAAGGTATTCAGGTTCCCTGTACAATGCCTCTCAGAATTTATCTTTTCGGGTACTAGAAATGAGAATCAACACTCTGTCTGCTTTTGTTAAGGAGGGGAGTTTTTTTCCAAGTTTCCAGTGTTGATTGGTTTAAGGGTACTTTTGATTGTTAGGTTGATGATTTACCATGAGAGGGGAACACCATGTTTGCAGGGGATTGAAATGATATTATTAAAACTTTTGAGGGTTTAACCCCGGATTTATTTTCTTGTGTAATATAATTGAAAGGAAAAGAAATATCAGGGTTAGCTGGTTTAAAATTCCACCTAACAATGTTGTCGTTACTCATATTAACTAGGTTTTTTTACAATCTGAAATGCCTCTCAAGTTTGGTTCTATTATTTTTGTGTCATCATACTATGGTCAAATAGAATCATTATTTCTTAAAATTCCTATTTATTTCGAGAGTTTCTATGAAGGTTTAAACAACTATTTGGTTTCCATTTGTATGTGAATACCGTTGGGATTGATCTCGAAAAGGAAACCTATAGACTTAAAGGTAGGAAACCACTTGTAAATTTCTAGAACCCATTTTAATTCAAAAGTTTGAAAGGATCTTTCGACCACTATATAGACTCCTAGGTACAAAGTCCTATACAATATTTATTCCTTCGTTTATATTACATGCTATCTACTCCTACTGGGATACGTAAGTGTATCTATCTATCTATCTATATATATATATATAATGATCACAATTTATGTCATACCTGACCCTTTATTTGTTTTCGGATTAATAGGTATATACATAAAACCAGAGTCTATACCATAACTCGATAAATAATTATTTACAAAAATATATAAGTACCCTGTGAATACCCCATGTAAAAGAAATCTTAAATGAAAACTCGAATCACATAAACTTGTTTGAACACTAGAATGCATGTATGCTAGTAATTACTCTACAGGTATCTCCGGATGGTAATAATCTAGTATGCAAAAGAATCATTTCCAGAATTTAACCATGCCAATTCCTTCCAGTATACAATTAAAAGGTAACTTCTAGTATCTTTTCAGATTCTAAATCAACCGTGAAATGTCACTCAACATTAGATTCATAAGGCACTTTCCCAGTTTTTATACTTATTATATTCGAACCGATTTCACCCAGATTATTATATATATACAAAATCTAGCAAGTGTGCTGCAACTATGACTAAATCCTTCAACAGAGATGGAAAATAATTCTATTCATATTTAACATTTACATTACAGTAGATATATGAATCGTAGAGAATGAAAAACAATTCTATTCATATTTAGCAAACTCATTAAATCAGAGACATGATTATTCAAACAGGTAAGAAAAGGGTTACATATCTGAACCAATTCACTAAAAGACGAAGGGAACAACCACATTCCTCCCAATCATAGAATAGGGAAGCCAAATCCTTTGCCCTATCCACCCCCTTGCATGACTATGAATCCATGAGGGAAAAAATGGAATTTCCTCTTTAGAAATGTTTTTCTACGTCAGTAATCTTCTCCTTGCCTCACACTTAGCCAGTAGTGTTCATCATAGAAAGTGACCAGAATTATTATTTCCCAGCATACTTGGTAGCGTCCTACCTCCTCACATATGCTATTTATCCCGACCATATCTTTGCCTAGGTCTTTTCCCTCTCTTGGGAATTTTTGCATCTTTCTAAATCCCTAATTTTCAGGGGTTTCTAATGGCCAAATATTTGATTTTCCACTTGTAACAATTAGTCCAGAGGTATTTCCAACATGTTCCCCACTCATGGAGTCATGGTCAACTGATTTTAACATGGTTGTTCCATTTGTCCTCCTTTAATCAATATAAAATATTATATTTTTATACAAGTGTCATAGTCATATAGCTAGTTGGGTCAAATCATATCTCTGCCCAATAGTCATAATAATCAATTACAAATATTAAATTCGAAATTCAGAATTTCAATAAATGGAAAAAAAATTCCAAATTCGAATTTACTAAAAACGGAATAATTTTCGAACAAATTTAAATTTCAAAAATACTTTATTTTTTCAGGGATGTCACATCCTTTCCCCCTTTAGTAAAACACTGTCCTCAGTGTTCATTCCTTTCTTGGAATAGGATTGGATGATATTTCCATAGATCTCCCTCCAACTCCCAAGTGGCCTCCTCAGGACTAAAGTGCTTCCATTGTACCTTTACCTGAGTGACGGCTCTATTCCAAAGTGTTATTTCTCTCCGATCTAGAATGCGCAGGGGTTCCACCTGGAACTCGCCTTCAAGTTCCACTTACACCAAGTTCCAATCAGTCATATGAGTAGGTTCATTAACGTACTTTTTCAACAAGGAAACATGAAATACATTATGAATTCTTAGATTAGCTGGGAGTGCAAGTTGGTATGCTATGGGTCCAATTCGAGTTAGTATTTTGAAGGGCCGACAACACATGGGTGCCATCTTGGCATATTTACCTAAATTAAATGAACTTTTCCAGGCTTTGACCTTCAAATAAACATGGTCTCCCACTTGAAATTCCAAGTGTCTTCTTTTCTGATCTGCATAGATCTTTTGTCTGTACTGTGCTTCTTTTAAGTTTTGTTGTACTTTCCTTACCATGTTCTCCATTTCTTGGAGCATCTCTGGTCCAACCATGAGTCTGTCAGCTGGGTTATCCCAACTAATTGGAGTCGTACACTTTCTTTCGTACAATACCTCGAAGTGGCTTAACTTAGCCAAATTTTGGTACCCATTGTTATATGAAAATTCTACCAAGTGTACATAATCTTCCCACTTGTTCGGTTTTGTTATTGCGTACATGCAGAGAATATCCTCTATGATTTGTTTTGTTATTTCAGTATTTCCATCCATTTGTGGATGATAGCTTGTACTGAAATTCAAATTAGTATTTATCCCTACAAACAATTCCCTCCAAACAACGGATGTAAATTTTATGTCTCTATCTGAAATCACCATTTTAGGAATACCATGCAGTCTAAAATTTTCTTTCATGAATATTTCATCAATGTTTATATCTTTAAAAGTAGACTTTATAGGAATAAAGTGTGCATACTTACTGATTTTATTGATTACAACCATGATAGAATCATTTGGTTTCTTAGTTTTAGGAAAATTATAAAGTTGTAATGTCCCCCACCTCTTAGAGAGGTGAGGAGGAGACTTAGTGGCCTGGGCACCCCCACTAGGTCATAGTCTCACACTGAAGGGGGGGAAAGTCAAGAAGTTAAAAGTTATATTTTTAAGTTGACTTAAGAAAGGGAAAGGATAAAGGAGTAATAGATAACTCAATAGAAGAATAGAAGATTAACCCTGGGAGTTAACCTAACTCAACAGAGAATTAGAAGGAAAAGTATAAGTATGAGGCTGGGGTGCACCTATTATTCATTCTGGTTTTGAATTAGCATTTGCTATTGCTCTTGAGCATTCAGTTTGGGGGTTTTTCTGTAAAAACCCTTGGGAGAAACTCAGTGGTGAAATATCCACTCACCTTGTTCCACAGCTTGGTCTCGGGGATGAAAGACTCATGCACACCATTCTAGTCTCAAGGCCAGTTTATCGAGGGAGGTTCGATCCAGCTTATCCTGAGGGCCGAGGGCCATTCCGACAGTTGGGTTTTGTTTGTAGGGGAATGACCATCAGTTTGAGGGAATTTCTGGAGGGTTATCATCATTCTACATTTGTCTACAGATTGGGACGTCTCGGAGCCATAGGGGACATCCTGTGATTCAGTAAAACTCAGATCTAGGGAGATCTGCTTGAGATCTGAGCCTGAAACTTCTCCCACGGGATTCTCATAGACTGATCTATATTCTTGGAGAGTTTCAGAGCATTTGGAGGCCTCCTTCATCAGGGTTGAACCTGCTAGAGTTTTAGTCATCGAGTGGGGTGCACCATTCAATGGAGATTTCAGATCTACAACAATTGAGAGGGATCTTGGAGATTCGGGCATCTGGGTTGTTCTTACCATCACCCAATCTATATTCTTGGAGAGTTTCATATCATTTTGAGATCTCCTTCATCAGGGTCAAACCAGCTAGGGTTTCAGTCATCCAGTGGGGCACACCATTCAATGGAGAATTCAGATCTACGGAGTTCGAGAGTGGATTTGGGAATTTGGACATCTGGGTTTTTCTTGTAGTTGCCCGATATATAATTTGGCATATTTCTCAAGATGATTGGACACTTTTGTTAGCAGGGAAGAATTATTCAGGGCTTCAGCATTCTAGCAGGACGTGGCACTTTCCAGCTTGGAGGTTGAGCATCAGTACGACTCAGATCTGCTTGATTTAGTCTTCACTGTATATCAAGCCTTTGGAGGCTCATTTTGTATTGTTGGGAGAATTTTGTAGCAGCTCATATCTATTGCTTGTACGACCATCTGAGTTTTATGCCAGATCGGCCATCTATTGTATTGATCTTACATTGCTCATAATAAAAAGGTCAGATCTTTTCTTGTGCCTCTACATCTTGAATATATTGTGATCTCCATGTGTTGATGAATCTTGTATACACTTAAAAACTCAATAAATTAGTAGTAGTTAGTGATTCCAAGAAATAATTTGGCTTGGGATCATTACAGTGGTATCAGAGCCTCGATCCTCCAAACCTGTGGAGAGATCGGTGCATGCAGAAGTACAGGGGAATTGCCATGGGTCGAAGGAAGATAAACAACCGTGAAATAGAGGTAGAAGGGTCAGGAGATGACCATGAGCCTCAGGGCTTGGCTCTCTTAGTAACTAAATTTGATAATTTCCAACAATACATGAACCACACAGAAAGCACATTGGTCCGACAATTGGATGAGTATCATGAAACCAGCAGAAGGGGACAGGCTGCAATCTTTGAAACCTTGAAGAAAGTTGATGAGAATCTACAAAAGATGAATGAGAACCAAACAAGGATAACTCACCTTCTGATGCAAGTAACCCATCGAGGAAAAGATCCTAATACGTATGGGAAAAAGGAGGCTGGAGGGTCTGGTGGAACCCATGAGGAAGACAGATATAACCCGAAGAAAGCACTAGGATCCGAAGGATGTCTTGGAGGTGGCACATTCCATGGGCAGATGGGTAGCAGGACCAATCATAGGCCATACATGCCAGTGTTCATAGATGAACCGCTAGGCCAACACTCAGGTAGCAGAGCTAACCCTAGACCATACATGCCCACATTTACAGATGAGCAAGAGCAACATGAACAGGTTGAAGATTTTGTGGCACAATTAGCCAGGAGTACCAAGGAATACTACAGCTTGGAAATGAAAGTTCAAAGACAGATGTCCCTAGATCAGTATTGTCAACTCAGGTTCAGAAACCAGCCTAGGACGAACCACAGGGGCAACTTTCAGTTTGAGCGAAGGGCAGGGAAGATAGAGATTCCATACTTTGATGGTACGGCTAAGATGACAGCACAAGCATGGGTGCATAAGCTTGATACTTACCTGCAACTTAACCCCATGAGAGAGATGGAGGCCATCAAGTTTTCCACTATGTACTTGGATGGCAAGGCCCACGACTGGTGGTACCATGGGCTCACCACACTCGGCCACAACCAGATTGTATCCTATATAGAATT
>ML797300.1:26693-52854 GCA_009831015.1 Picea engelmannii | reverse complement strand
CCTATGCACATACTATAGGAAATTTGTCAAAGGGTTTTCTCAACTGTGCACACCCTTGACTGACCTGACCAAAAAGGGGTCCTTCAAATGGAATGATGAGGCCCAATTCACGATGGAGAAAATGAAAGAGGTCATGAGCACCTACCCAGTTCAGGCTCTTCCTGATTTCGGCGTACCCTTCACTTTGGAGTGTGATGCCTCGGGAGAAGGTATAGGGGCCGTGTTGATGTAGAACAGGCACCCCCTTGCCTATGAAAGCAGGAAACTTAGGGGTCCTGAACTACTTTACAACATTTACGACAAAGATATGTTGGCTATCATGCATGCACTAGCCAAATTCAGGCAATATTTGGTAGGTGCAAGGTTTGTGGTCAAATCAGACCATAATAGTCTTAAATATGTATTGGAGCAGAAGGATTTGAATGAAAGACAACAGAAATGGGTAAGAAAAATAAAAACCTATGACTTTGACATTGAATTTGTCAAAGGAAAGAACAACGCAGTGGCCGATGCATTATCCAGAAGGCCATCAATTTTTGCCATGTCCGGTATGTCAGTCGACTGGAAGGAACACTTGATAGTGGAATATGCAAAGGATCAGTTCGCTTGTCAATTGTTGGATGGGAAAATACAGGATGACAACTTCAGGGTCATAAATGACCTCATCTATTACAAAGGTCATATCTTTTTAGTTCCTGGATCAGCTCTCAAAGCTAAGATCCTACATACATGTCATAACTCACCAGTAGCAGGGCATCAGGGCATCAGTAAGACATACAGGCAGGTGAGAGAAAGGTTTGCATGGAAAGGCCTCAAGGAAGATGTGATGAAGCATGTCAAAGAATGCACTACATGCCAAGAAAACAAGGATGAGCACACGCACCCTGTAGGACTATTGCAACCTCTACCTATTCCAGAGCACAAGTGGGAAAGTATATCCATGGATTTCATCACCGGGTTTCCCAGAGCACAGGGGAAAGATTGCATTTTCATGGTGGTAGACAGGTTGACGAAGTTTKCACACTTTTTTCCCATAGCCACAGACTTCAGTGCAGCACAGGTGGCCGAATTATTTTTCAGAGAGGTGTTCAGACTACACGGCCTACCCAAAACCATCATCAGTGACAGGGACAACATATTCATGAGTCCATTTTGGCAGGATTTGTTCAGATTAGTGGGTACGACATTGACTCCTAGTACTAGCTATCACCCTCAAACGGATGGTCAGACTGAGATAGTCAACAAATGGGTGGAAGGTTACCTCAGAAACTATGTAGCAGGACAATAGAAAGCATGGGTCAGATGGTTACATATGGGAGAATATTGCTACAACACCACCCAACATATGTCCATTGGCATGTCACCTTTCAAAGCATTATATAGCTATGATCCTTTATCATTTGTAGAGATTGCATTTGGTGACAGCAGGGCTCCGATGGTACAGGATTGGATACAATAGAGCCAAGACATCCTCAGGGAATTGAAGGATCATTTACAAAGGGCGCAAAACCAACAAAAGGTCCAAGAAGACAAGCACAGAGTTGATCATACCTTTGAGGTTGGTGATTTATTCTATTTGAGGTTGCAACCATACATGCAGGCCTCCATTAAAAGAAGCGAAGCAAAGAAACTGCAGCCACGTTTCTTTGGACCTTACAGAGTCAGTAAGAGGATAGGAGAAATAGCTTATGAGCTGGAGCTTCCATAGGGTAGAAAATATCACAACGTCTTCCATGTCTCATGCCTTAAGAAATCCCTCGGTCAACATGTCAGGCCTATTGAAGGATTACCTCCCATGGATGAGGAGGGACAACTTGTTTTGATTCTAGAGGAGGTGTTAGAAGTCCGAGAGAAGAGGCTCTGAAACCGAAGCATCAAGGAGTATCTCATCAGGTGGAAGGATTTACCCATTGAGGATGCCACTTAGAAGCAAGAGCACGTGGTTAGAGAAGCAGGTTTGGAATTGCTTGAGGACAAGCAATTTCAAGCAGGGGAGACTATAATGTCCCCCACCTCTTAGAGAGGTGAGGAGGAGACTCAGTGGCCTAGGCACCCCCACTAGGTCATAGTCTCACACTGAAGGGGGGGAAAGTCAAGAAGTTAAAAGTTATATTTTTAAGTTGACTTAAGAAAGAGAAAGGATAAAGGAGTAATATATAACTCAACAGAAGAATAGAAGATTAACCCTGGGAGTTAACCTAACTCAACAGAGAATTAGAAGGAAAAGTATAAGTATGAGGCTCAGGTGCACCTATTATTCATTCTGGTTTTGGATTAGCATTTTCTATTGCTCTTGAGAATTCAGTTTGGGGGTTTTGCTGTATAAACCCTTGGGAGCAACTCATTGGTGAAATATCCACTCACCTTGTTCCACAGCTTGGTCTCGGGGATGAAAGACTCCTCCACACCATTCTAGTCTCAGGGCCACTTTATCGAGGGAGGTTCGATCCATCTTATCATGAGGGCCTAGGGCCATTCCGACAATTGGGTTTTGTTTGCAGGGGCATGAGCATCAGTTTGAGGGACTTTCTGGAGGGTTATCATCATTCTACATTTGTCTGCAGATTGGGACGTCTTGGAGCCATAGGGGACATCCTGTGATTCAGTAAAATTCAGATCTAGGGAGATCTGGTTGAGATCTGAGCCTGAAACTTCTCCCATGGGATTCTCATAGCCCGATCTATATTCTTGGATATTTTCAGAACATTTGGAGTCCTCCTTCATCAGGGCCGACCCTGCTAGGGTTTTAGTCATCGAGTGGGGTGCACCATTCAGTGGAGATTTCAGATCTACAACAATTGAGAGGGATCTTGGAGATTCGGGCATCTGGGTTGTTCTTACCATCACCCGATCTATATTCTTGGAGAGTTTCAGATCATTTGGAGATATCCTTCATCAAGGTCAAACGAGCTAGGGTTTCAGTCATCTAGTGGGGCACACCATTCAATGGAGAATTCAGATCTACGGAGTTCAAGAGTGGATTTGGGAATTTGGACATCTCGGTTTTCCTTCCAGTTGCCCGATCTATCATTTGGCATATTTCTCGGGATGATTGGACACTTTTGGTAGCAGGGCAGAATTATTCAGGGCTTCAACATTCTAGCAGGACGTGGCACTTTCCATCTTGGAGGTTGAGCATCAGTACAACTCAGATCTTCTTGATTTAGTCTTCATTGTATATCAAAACTTTGGAGGCACATTTTGTATTGTCGGGAGCATTTTGTAGCAGCTCATATCTATTGCTTGTACGACCATCTGAGGTTTATGCCAGATCGACCATCTATTGTATTGATCTTACATTGCTCATAATAAAAAGGTCAAATCTTTGCTTGTGCTTCTACATCTTGAATATATTGTGATCTCCATGTGTTGATGAATCTTGTATACACTTAAAAACTCAATAAATTAGTAGTAGTTAGTGATTCTAAGAAAGAATTTGGCTTGGGATCATTAAAAAAGTCCAGCGATATGGTCTCCCATTTCCATTCTGGTACTGGTAATGGCTGTAATAGGCTGGCTGGATGTTGGTGTTTGGCCTTAACCTGCTGACCATATTGGCACCTAGCCAAGTATTCTACTATTTCAACCTTCATATTAGACCAGTAAAATAGTTTCCTAAGTGTTTTTATTGTTTTCTTGTATCCTGGATGGCCAGAATATGGTTTCTTATGTAGTTCATCCAAGACTATTAATTTTAACTCTATTGAATCTGGTATGTAAATCTTGTTTTTAAATCGTAATAGTCCCTCCTCGTCGATACTTAGATTTGGTTTATCTAAGTTTGTAGTATTGTTTTGTAATTCTGCCATTATCTTAGTGTAGTTTCCATCGTTAATACCTGTCGTCCTTATCCTTTGTTCCAAATCCCTTTCTGCCCTGCTAATATTTATCTCAAATAAACCATGGACTCTTCTGCTTAAAGCGTCTACTACCTTATTTTCCTTACCATTGATATGTATAACCTCGAAGTTGAATTCGCTCAAGAAGGCTATCCATATTGCTTGTCTTGCATTAAGATCTCATCGGCTAAACAAATATTTCACCATGCTATTATCCATCAATAGAACAATTTTTCTTCCCATTATGTTGTGTCGCCACATTTTTAAGGTGTGTATTACCACTGCCAATTCTACGTCATGAGTGACATAATTTTTCTCATGTTCTTTTAATTTCCTGGACTCATAACAAATAATGTGTCCCTCCTGAGTTAGGACACAACCTAGTCCTTCTTTACTTGCATCAACACATACGGTGAAGTCTTTATTTGAGTGTGCTACCTAAACTATGGGTGCAGTTTTCAATAATTCCTTTAGCTTGTTAAAACTATCTTGACACTTCTCTGACCAGTTGAACTTGGTCCCTTTCTTTTGTAATTATGTGATAGGGTAGGCTATCTTGGAAAACCCTTCTATAAATGTGTGATAATATCGAGTGATTCCCATGAATGACCAGATATCCGCTACATCCTTAGGTACCGTCCATTCCATAATGGATTTTATCTTCTCCAGGTCTATGGAAATGCCTTCTGCGGAAATTACATGTCCTAGATATTGTATTTCCTTTTGATAAAAGTCACACTTGGAAAATTTGGCATACAGTTTGTGTTTCCTCAGCGTTTGTAGAACTATTCTTAAGTGGTCATCATGTTCTTCCTCCATTTTAGAATATACCAGAATGTCATCGATAAATACTACTACAAACTTGTCTAAGTACTGGCTAAAAATTATATTCATCAGGCACATAAACATGGTTGGGGCATTAGTGAGTCTAAAAGGTATGACTATGAATTCATAGTGCCCATATCTTGTTCGAAAAGTTGTTTTGTTTATGTCCTTGTCTTTTATCCTAACTTGATGATAACCGGATCGTAAATCCAACTTTGAAAAGATCTTGGCCCCACCTATTTGATCGAACAGATCATTTATCCTTGGTAAGGGTTTTTTTTTCCTAATTGTCATTTTGTTTAGTTGTCTATAATTGATACATAGTCTTAGAGTACCATCTTTCTTTTTCACAAAGAGGACTAGTGCCCCCCATGGTGAAACACTCGGTTTGATATACTCTTTGTCCAACAATTCATGTAATTGTATTTTTAATTTTATCAGTTCTGGTAGAGCCATTCGGTAGAGTTCTTTTGATATAGGGGCTAAACCAGGTAGTAGGTCTATGGAGAAGTCTATTTCCCTTCTAGGAGGTAATTCTCGTATATCATCCAAAAACATGTCTCTAAATTCACGTAGGACAACAAATTCTTCTAACTTTGGCTTATCATCTTTTTCTAATAGGTTTGTTACTTGGATGGAATAAAATTGACATCCCTTTCTCATACATTTATTGAGTTGCATCGTTGAAACTTGTCTGACTGATATAGGTCTTAGTATACCTTGGGTGGTTCTAGTAGTGCCAAAATTGTCTTTATAGTTAAGTAACTTTGTATAACAATCTAGTACTTCTTTGTGTTGTTCCAACCAATCCATCCCGATAATCACATCGTAAGATCCTAGTGGTAGGATGTTCAGATTTGAACTTATATTTTGACCATCTAAGATGAACTCAAAATCAGAAATAAATTCAACTAGTTTCCTTTTTGTGCCTATTGCTAGTTCTACCAACCATGATTTTTCATGCTTCAGTCTCTTAAGTTTGTTTGACTCTACTACATCGGGAATAATATAACTTAACGTAACTCCAGGGTCAATTAAAATAGAAATTCGAGAGTTATTGATTTTACCTTCGATCTCTACCACAGAGGACTAGTGGTCATCTTGGCGGCCATCTATGGCTGCATTTATCTGATGCAGGATTCTGCTCGTGTCACCCACCATTGAGGCTTCCTGTAAATTATGAATAGCAATTTTTTTTGTTGAAATTAAACATGGACAATTCCTCCTTAGATGTGGTTCTCCACATTCCTGACACTTCAATGGTTAGTGGGAGCTGTCCCCAAATGTCTTCATTCCTAGATTTATCGGTTTACCGCTACCTTGCGTATTCGGATGATTGTAGTAAAAATCATTTCTCGGAAAGTTTTTGGTTGCATTCCAATAAGAAGTTGGCTGGTATCCCTTCTTCCACTGGTTCATTCAATCTTGTTTCTGATCCTTCCAGGTTTTGGGAAACTCTACCCATTTTTTATACTGGTCATAGCACATTCGTGCTTTCCTGAATACCTCACTCAAGGATTTGGGGTTGTCAAACTCAATTCTATCCATGTAGGACTGTGGTAAACAACTTAAGAATTGTTGGATTTTTACCTTATCCTCCCAGATGTATGGTATGAACCTTAATAGTTCTAGAAATTTATTCATAAGGTCCTCCATCGTCATTTTCCCAAGTCGTAACTCGTAAAATGCTTTTGTTTTCCTTTCATAATATATTTTAGAAAGGTATTGTTTCTTGAAACACTTATTAAATTTATACCATTCCAATTGTTTTTCCTTTAGGCCCTTGGTCAATTTCAGGTCATGCCAACAAATACTGGCCTTCCTTTCAGATTGTAGATGGTCATTCTGACCTTCATATTGCTGGAATAGTTGTAGATCTAAAAGTATTTTTTGATGTCCAACGACCATGCCTCAACTTCTTCTCATGTCATGGATTCTCCATCAAAGGTAGTTGTTTTTATCTTTTTAAATTCTCCTTCAAGGTGGTCTGCTTGTTTTCTTTTTCTGTCTGGTTTAGTTTTGTCTTCAGCTGGAGGTGTTCCTTTAGATGAACTATCTCATTTTTCTGTTTCTGGCCCATATTTCTTGGAGGCCCTCTTCCTGACCTCTTCGTCATGGTTATCATCCTTTGGGATTTTCTTGGTCACTATACTGCACAACAGGACTTCATTTATTTCTTGTTGTTCCTGTTGTACTTTCTTCAATTTCTCATTGTTTGCTTTGAAAACCTGCAGCTCAACAATAAGATTCCTCATTGTTTCCAGTACTTTCGTAGGAGATCTTCCATCACTATTCTGTCCCGGATCTCCATGAGGTCGCTGTTATGGATTTCCTTCTATTCTGATTTCTGCATCATCCTAAGCTGCCATAATTCACACAAAACATAAATGTTTTATGTTTGTAACAAAAATGTTTATTAGTTTTTCATAGACCAAAATGTGTTCTAAGAAACTAATGTGGCCATGTTCAAGTCCAGTGTTGTAACATTTTTCTCTAATACCATATGTATTAAAACTCAATTCTACCATAAAAAAAAAAAAAAAATTGTACCATAAACCTCTAAATTCATATATATTTTCTACCAAGGAGATATACTTTATTATAATTATAAACTCTGAGAGGTACTCATGTTTTGTATATCACAAGTTGCTTTCTATACGCCAATTGGCTTACTTGGATGGATGAGATTAAGAGGACCAACTCTAGAATTTTTTATCCTTGATCTTGTCTTTATTCACTTGTGTCTATGTTTACATACTAATCTAGACCTAGAAACCATGGTCCTAGATTATCCTTAGTGTGAGTCCTCTATGTTACCCGTAGGATTAAAAGTTTAAAATTGCTTTTGCATATAAAATCAAAACTATGTGTCTTTCTTTGGAGGCGCAGTGTAGGAACTAGATCCCTTGGCTAGACATAGGGTTTTCAATATATAATTAGAAAACTTGTTTGTGGTCTAGTTCTTCAATGGATACCCACAATCGTGATTAACGTCTTTCCAGTTGTTAACTAACTATGGGTTTGGAAAATGAGATTGAAACGAAACCTCAACTGACTTGAAATTAACTGTGTCTCCTTCATGGAGTATCATCTGAACAATGGACTAACTGTAAAGGTTTAGTTTGGAAATGAATGACCCTGATTTGTCACATCACGGACAGTTCCTCATTAACTTCATGACTTCTCGAACGAAGAGAAGAGGTTTGTCTGTCAGGGGAATTTAAATCTCCCTACATCCGCCATTAATAGGAACTTTGGTATGCATAATTTTTGAAGGTATCTCCCATCCTTCCCTCCAACCGAGTCCTGCCAGATCAGCCCCAGCACATGACCAGGACCACCATGGTACTCTTTACATTTATTTGGTTATCAAAGGAATGCTCTTAGGGTTGAGGTGTTGCCTTAGTCATTGTGAGGTTCTCGAGATAGTTCTGCGTGCTGTTCCTCTACAAGAAGGAAAAACTCTAGTGGAGACTGCTACCTAGTGGAACAGGACACACAACCACCTCATCTAGCAAGTATCTCTTTCGAATGCTATAATACTATCTAAGGTAGAAAGAAATTCTGGAAGAATCATTACCATGAGAATGCCTTATATTATGTACCCTGGTTATAATATCTTTATTAGATATCACTGGTCACTATTATTTTAAAAGAAATCTTTGGTCTGGAACTGCCTTACTTCTGTGGCATATACCTCCTATGTTTTGTTATTTCTATTGTCGATCTTCCTGAAAGAACCTCAAGCAGGTTTCCCAGCCCTGTGAGTAGTTCACCGAGAGAACGAGCGGTTTCCTTAAGGGGTGGAAGGTTTCTTTCAATGGTAGTGTAATATATATACGTCTTTTTTTTCGCTTCCCTCGTAAGGGGTTGAGTCATCCTTCTGTAGATTTGCTCATTTACCCGAATAATTACTTGATTTGAGTTTATCTTCTTTTTCTATGGTGTCTCGAATAGTATAAAGGGAGTCCTATGCCACGTACTATTCTCAGTTGGTAATGAAACCTTTTCTCTTTTATGGTGGGTGATTAATTTCCTCCACTTGAATACCATAGGGCGAAGATACGGTTTTGTTGTTGGTTATGACCATTTGCTATAATTCGGGTTATGAAATTTAGATTTAACCATTTTAATAAATTCCACATCCTATGTGAAATGCATGTGCTATGTCTTTGATAAGTTTGAATAGTTTGTAAAAATAGGGGTTTTTCCATTGACAAGTTTTTTTGTAAGAGATAATTTAAGAGATATGGTACCGACACTAATGGTGGGCCCCTGCTGATGAGATATTACCATTAGGACTACTCGAACCTCCTCTCCTCGGCCTGAGATGCTCATTCATATGGAAAGCAACAAGGAAATAAATGTCAGACTCCAAGCATGAGTTAAGTGTCGTTCAGCTTCAAACTGTTCTCAATATTCACTATTCTATTGAACGATTTTCATTCCTTTAAATTTGTATACTATACTAATGTTTTATATTGATAAAAATTGCAGGGATGTCGACCATACCAAGTTCCCAGATGATGGTTCTTATCCCTTGTTCTAAATGGTATTCGGGTTCCCTGTACAACGCCTCTCAGAATTTATCTTTCCGGGTACTAGAAATGAGAATCAATGCTCTATCTTCTTTTATTAAGGAGGGGAGTTTTTGTCCCGATTTACGGTGTCTATTGGTTTAAGGGTATTTATAATTGTTAGGTTGATGATCTACCATCAGAGGGGAACACCATGTTTGCGAAGGTTTGAACTGATATTATAAATACTTTTGAGGGTTCAACCCCAGATTTATTTTCTTGTGTAATATAATTGAAAGGAAAATAAATATCATGGTTAGCTGGTTTAAAATTACATCTAACAGTGTTGTCATTACTCATATTACCTATTTATTTCCTGAGTTTCTATGGAGGTTTAAACAACTATTAGGTTTCCATTTGTATGTGAATATTGTTGGAATTGCGCTTGAAAAGGAAACCTATAGACCTAAAGGTAGGAAACCACTTGTAAATTTCTAGAACCTGTTTTAATTCAAAACTTTGAAAGGATCTTTCAACCATTTTACAGACTCCTAGGTACAAAGTCCTATACAATATTTATTCCTGCGTTTATACTACATGCTATCCACTCCTACCGGGATACATAAGTGTATATATCTATATATATAATGATCGCAATTTCTATCATACCTGACCCTTTATTTGTTTTCGAATTAATAGGTATATACATAAAACCATAGTTTATACCATAACTCGATGAATAATTGTTTACAGAAATATATAAGTACCCTGCGAATACCCCATGTAAAAGAAATCTTAAATCTAAACTCGAATTACATCAACTTGTTTGAACGGTAGAATGCATGTATGATGGTAATTACCCTACATGTATCTTCAAATGGTAATAATCTAGTTTGGAAAAGAATCGTTTCCATAATTTAACCATGCCAATTACTTCCGGTATACAATTAAAAGGTAACTTCTAGTATTTGTTCAGATTCTAACTCAACCATGAAATGTCACTCAACATTGGATTCATAAGGCACTCTACCAGTTTTTATACTTCTTATATTCGAGCCGATTTCACCCAAATTATTATATCTATACAAAATCTAATAGGTGTACTACAACTGTGACTAAATCGTTCAACAGAGATGGAAAATAATTCTATTAAGAATTAACATTTACATTACAACAGATATATGAATCATAGAGAATGAAAAACAATTCTATTCAGATTTAGAAACTTCATTAAATCAAAGATATGATTATTCTGACAGGTAAGGAAAGGGTTACATATTTGAACCAATTCCCGGAAAGATGAAGGGAACAAACACATTCCTCCCAACCATAGAATAGGGCAGTCAAACCCTTTTTCCTATCCACCCCCTAGCCTGACCATGAATCCTTGAGGGAAAAATTGGAATTTCCTCTTTAGTAATGTTTTCCTCTGTTAGTAATCTTCTCCTTGCCTCACACTTATCTAGTAGTGTTCATCATAGAAAGTGACGAAAATTATTATTTCCCAACATACTTGGCAACGTCCTGCCTCCTCACATATGCTATTTATCCCGACCATATATTTGCCTAAGTCTTTTCCCTCTCTTGGGAATTTTTGAATCTTTCTAAATCCCTGATTCTCAGGGGTTGCTAATGGCCAAATATCTGATTTGCCACTTGTAAAAATCAGTCCAGAGGTAGTTCCAACATGTTCCCCACTCATGGAGTCATGGTCAGCTGATTTTAACATGGTTGTTCCATTTGTCCTCCTGCAATCAATATAAAATATTTATTTTTTATACAAGTGTCATAGTCAAATAGCTAGTTGGGTCAAATCAGATCTCTTCCCAACAGTCATAATAATTAATTACAATTATTAAATTCGATATTCAGAATTTCCATAAATGGAAAAAAAATTCCAAATTCGAATTTACTAAAAACGAAATAATTTTCCAACAAATTTAAATTTCAAAAATACTTTATTTTTTCAGGGATGTCACACAAAGCAAGTTGAAACGCCTCTATCATGAATATTACATAGATATCACCCCTGGTATACTTTATACCAATTGATTTCCCCCACTTCATATCACAAAAGTAAAATATAAGACAGATGGTGAAAGGAAATTCATAATTAATTGCCCCCATCTAGTCCGAAGACATGATGAAAGGAAATTCATAAAATGATTGCCCTCATCTCATCATTTACTAGATAACATCACCAGGGTACTGAACAAGCTCGCTCGCAGTGAAGAAATATATAAGATATATGTAAGGTTGTCATACATAAATTATACTACACTCTGGTAATTAGATTTTTCAAAACTGGAACCATAGCCCAAGTTTATGCAGGTCTCCCTGATTAAAATCATGGAATTGACTTCATTTTGATGAAATCTAAAACCTATAGGACCTGTTGAATTTCCTAATATTTTTTGGACTATCTTAAGCAGACCCGAATTCAGTCTCGAGAAAGGGAAAGTTACCGAATGGACTGTAGTTGAGTTTATAAAGCATGTCGATTTTTGAAAGTTTTCCAGAAATAAAGGTGAAACCTCAAAGCTCCCTCTATATCCTCTTTCCAAACAGGTTTCACAGAAGCAAACTGATGACTCCATTTACCCAATACATGCACTTGGTTCGTTGTCCTTCTCGTCCTACAAGGAGACGAAATCCATAGTTGGTGCCTATGTTGGAGCCACCCTTCTCTAAATAGGTGAAACGTTAAACTTAATCCAAAAAAGATAGATTTCGGGACTTCGTTTATTTCATGATTCTACCCACTAAAGCCACAATATCCTAACATGAAAAATGGAAAAAACTTTTTAGTTCTAATCACCATTACTAAATGACTAAGCATGGATTATTATCTTTTATTACCCCGTACTCTCTCTCTCGGGAGATACACGTTGAGCACTTCTCAAACCTCTGACATGCGAAGTCGTTTTAAAGTTACGCAGGTTAATATCAAGAGTAAATCACTTTAAAACTTAGTTAATCATTATTGTGATTTTGCGACTCGACGATTACTTCCCCCAAAAGAAGCACCTTTGTAAATCCGATCCACAAAGTCACGGTATTCATTAATTAAGTGTGGATTAATTACAGTCTTAAGTCAAATCACACACAATCAACTAAATCGCACCATTGCGATTTCGAGTTTTTTGGGTTCAAAGGCTAGGAGAGAAATCATTCGATACGGCGATCCCCGAAAAAGGGATTAGCCACTAAAGAGAACTTAATTAAAGGAACTAAACCGGATTAATTAATACCTTAAACAACCTTTAACACACATAGTTTACGGATGAATTTTTGAATATTTCTACATTTTTCCATGTCACGAATCATCAAGCATTTATGACATTTATTTGAATTCCAGTGAGGTTATTCATAATCAGATCTTGTTTTACTTATAAATATTTCTATTAAATGATTTGACCATTCTGTCAGCAAGGACTCGTACGGGATTTAAATGATCAAGACAAAGGGGTTTCTTTCAATAATTCAGTTTTCATTTCTATTGTGCGTAGAGCCATTTCACCAGGATAACTTTTGTCTGCATTTTCAATATTTCCGACAGTGGATCTAGTTGCAAGGTTCTCTATCATGGCTCCATGAAAAGTGACCAAGGTAGTTGTCGAGAGTTCAGGTCAAGTTTCATATGTTGTTTCCGATACTTCTCCATGAAGTATTAATTCTGTCAAAACATGGACGTACATTTCCAACATTCTCCAATTTGAGTCGATAGACTGTTCAGATGATTCCAACAATAACGAGAAGGATGACTTGTCCACCAAATACAAAATCGTCGCTCAAGTAGAGATGCACAAAATAGAGGCAAGTCCACAACTTCTTACCTATTATGATATGATCAGATGGGCACTGGACCATGTGGACATCCTAGCTAGGATGATTATCAGTGAACAGAGGGTGGTAATTGGGAATTTTAGACCAGAGCATTTATAGGAAATGTATAAATTTTCACCCACACCGAACCTTACTCACAATGCCAAATTCCTAGAGGGTTTCAAGAATACGGAATGTGAGTAGTATGGAAAACATTTATCTAATCTAATCAAAGATTGGGTTTCACACCCCATGAAATCCAGGGCTAATACTAACGAAATTTATTCAATCTCCTCCTTAGAGCCACAATTCAAGTATATAGCGATCATGTCTTGTAGGTTGTATGGGGAGGAATCTACTCACTTTTTCCTCCCATGGGTACCGCTTATTCATACAGTTGCTGAGAGTTTCACTTTCGACTGGGCCAAATTGTTGTCTGACAGTCTGACCATTCGAATTACCGAATACCAAGCACAAAGGGTGAGTAGGAAGGCGACTTCATTCTTTATGTCTTCTTGCATCATGGATGCTATTTTATTCATGAAACATTTCCCACTAATGAGCTAGATCTTGGTTACGTCTAATACAGAGCCTATTCATGTTTACCACTCAAAACTTTGGGAGGATAAAGCCAAAGAATTCATCTATGATATCTTTAACTAGGTAATGGTACTAGTGCATGTCTCCATCTTTGACCATCCATCTCCCAGGATTTCGGATAACATCACGGCCAACCAGAGTAGCATGGAAAATTCGTATATAGAAGCGAAATTTTTATACATCAGGGTCATTGGCACCTCTGTTCCCCCATATGCTCTGCCGCTATTCTTTCAATATGAGTTATTGTGCCGCGAGATCGCCAGACAAACTGTGCTCAGTGTGATAAGCAAAGAGATCAAAGGGGTATGGAAAAAGGTATGGACGCCCTTTCCCATTCACATTGGTGCATATTATTCATTAGATTTTGGCCATGCCAGAGCTGAGGCTACGGTCTTAGAAGAAATGAAATTGATGGAAATTGAGTTTAAGAAGCATGACCCTAATAAGGTTATGAGTAATCACCTGGTGAGTTGTGGCCTGAAGAAATACGAACAGGAGGATTCACCTCATGATAAAATCTTTCGGGGTGTGAGGTCCTACTTAGAAGTCCTAAGTCAGATTCAAGCCCTTCCGCTCAAAGATATGGCCGATTTCTTTAAATTCTAGGAGCACCGATGGAGTTGTCTCCCCCAGGTTTTATAGAGAGAAACCCCAAAGCTTCCAGTTACACAGAAAATGGAAGCCAAATGCTCAAAGGACTCGAGTCCTAACAAGGAGGAGAACCAAGAGAAAACAATGGAGGCTGGGACCTCAGAACGAGGAGCCAAAATCCCCGATCAACAGGAAGGAAACCCAGAAAAGGGTACGTCGGGAAAGAAGGTCCAAATTTAAGTAGAGATACCCTCGCAAGGGGTGGGTGACTCACTATCGCTCATATCAAGCAAGCCATCCATAGATGCTATCCTGAAACAATCATTCAAGGAAATCGATAGTCCCATTGCTTCTATCACACCCTTACACTTCACAAAGGGGAACCCCGATGCAAGATGGATTTTCAATGAAGAACTAACTCCCATTTCTATATCAGAGTTTCCTCATAATGAATTTTTCTTTGATAAAAAAAGGAAGGTCATGGTGAAGCAAGAATCATATCAAAAAGCGGGTGCAGTGGATAAAAAATATAAAATCCTGATTGAAGAAAAGGCCATAGAAGAGGAAGAATTCACCGACGAGATAGCAGGAACATTGGGGGCTTATGCTATAACCAATCAGTATTCAGTTGGAACTTTGAAGGCACATTTGAAACAAAAGAACCTCTTGATCAGTAATTTGGAAGCTAAGGTGGCTACGACAAAAGAAAATGCCAAGGATGAGGTGAGAAAAATCCTCAAGCAAGCCAGAATAGCCGATATGCAGGAGATCGAGAGACTTAGATCTGACCTTGAGAAGATGCGCTAGTTGATGCAAATAAGCCAAATGCAGGTAAGCCTACAGGAATAACAAATAATACAATTACTGTCGAAATTGGATTTTGTCGAAATCTAGGTCTTAGAAATAAAGATATTCCAATCCCAAGCCACCGAAATCCGACAGAAGGCATTAGCAGCTCAACAAGACGTGATTTCTAAAGTGGGAACCATTTAGAATCACTTTCAGATGATAGATCAAGTGATAGAAGGTATCTCTTTGAGAGAAAGTGAAGTTGGGGTGGCTCGGGTTGCTTTCTAGGAGGCTATTATAGCCACAACAAAAGTAGAGATGGTTAGTAGCTACAAATTATCCAGCAAAGGGAATATCTTACTCAAGGTGTGGGAGCAAAATATATCAAAGAGAAGGGGGAGAGCTAAAGATGGGAGGAATTCTTGTGAAGAAATATTCACCTTGATAAATAAAAGTTTGTTAGACATTGATAAGGAAGCCAGTGTTGGGACGCTGGGAAAAATCAATATACCTAAACACCTACTAGATATCAAGGAAAATTTGCAAAAGGAGCAAGCTGAAATATCCCAGATAAGTCAGGCTGATATGGTCCAAGTGGACAAATGGCTAGTAAATCCAAGTCTAAAATTATGGTCTATCGTCATGGAAGACCTACAAGTGGGAAAAATATTTCCATAGTTGGAAAATAATTGTTACACCTTTGAGGAAAAGAACCAAGCAGAGCCTTCCAGGTTGATATCCAAGTTGATTGAAAGGTGCGTCAATTGAATTGAGCAGGTGAAAGGGCAGGCTTCTGGTGTTAAATGATGTAAGATCTCACTTCATTCTATTTCTGGAGCCAGAGGAGAAAATATAAGAAGGAGATCTGTCGTTATGAAGGAATACAAAAGATGAGGAAATGAAACGCTTCAATTTTTCATTTGTAACTGACAAGTTTCTAGAACAATTGGAATTTGAAATGTTTAGAAGTTTGTTTAAATATACATTTTGAAAACAGAACCAAGGTATTTTTCATTAGGGGCCAAATGTAATAGATGATTTCCTGTGCCAAAATTAATGGAAATCAATCCAAAGACTCCAAATTCCATGAATACTGAGTTATGTGTTATTCTCTATTATCTCATGTCCATTTTCATTTCTCATATATATATTTGATGAAGGCTTAGCTGCAATTTAGTACAAGTTTCTACTATGGTGATCAACTGTCTAGTCTTCTAATCATTTGCAGTTTTTCTTCTGTATCGGCTATCAGCAAGTACAATACCTATGAATTACTTATATCTCTATATTTTATGCTTTGTCAAAGTGTTTTCTCATCTATTTTCTTCTTTTGTTACAGGGTGAGATTCTCCCTCGATCGGAGCCTTGCATTGTTGACAACTTAATGTCTTCTTACGTTCCATGCATGATTTTTCAAAGTTAACTCAGTTACAGGAAAAGGCCTTTGGCTTTGTTATACTATTAATTCGGATTTGGGAAATCCTTCTTGTATAATCTAAAATTGAAATAGCATTTTAAAACATCAACCCCCTTTAAAGCTCTATTTCTCCATGACTGTACCTGTTGCAAGACAACCCAACATTGAACCTGGCCTATCAGATCAAACCAACATTGCTTTGAATATATTCGATACTACACTTAAGACCTCCATCACCCGGGCATAGCTCGAGCATTCATGGGCAACCATTGAACAAGATATCAATATCCAAGAACATTTGGAAGCTAGACAAAGACAACTCAGAAATTAGCCATAGCTTCTTTCCCTAAAGTTTGTTTTTTCCCTTTTTATCACTCACTCACTTTGGGATGCATAGACTCTATACCTTATAGCCTTAAGTACAGACTCTGGGACAACACTCGTCCTACTTTACATCAAAAAAATCAAGCTGGAAGCAGGATACTAGACTGGCCTTACATCACAACTATCAAGCCGGAAGCACCGTTCTAATCTCATCACGTCGTCTTGCTTTACGTCATAGCAATAAATATGGAAGCAAGATATGTCTTATCATATCAACTACTCCCCCTTTCAAGGAAGGTCCTTTCATACTATACCAATCTTATCTTGAATGTGCTCAAACTTTACACGAGATAGAGGCTTGGTCAACATATCAACAACCTTTTCATATGTAATAACATAATGGATATTTATATATCCTCTCTGCATCATGTCATGGATGTAATGATATCAGATCTCTATGTGCTTTGAACTATCATGGAATATAGGATTCTTTGGCATCTTTATGCATCTCTATTTGTCACATAGGATCATGGTTGCTTCCATCTCTAGGTCAAATAGACCGGTCAACAACTTTTGAAGCCATATAGCTTTGCAGCTAGAAAAACATGCAACAACGTATTCTTCTTCCTCTGTGCTAAGAGAAATGTTGGATTTCTTTCTACTCTGCCATGATATCATGGTTGATCCCAAAATTAAACAACATCCTGAAGTTATTTTCGTGTGACAAACACTTCCCTCCCAATTTGCATTAGTATATCCACTCAATGTGAAATCATGATCTCCATCATAGCTGAGACCACAATCTATTGTACCCTTAAGGTACCTCATCAAATGTTTTGTAGCCACTAGGTGAAAATGTCTAGTTTATACCAGAAACTGACTCAAGGTGTTCATGGAAAAAATAAATGCCTAGTCTGGTGTTCGTCATGTACATCAATTATCCAATAATTTGTCTGTAGAGTGTGGCATCAATCAATTCTAATGAAGTGTCGACCAATAGATTCAACTTCGCTTCCATGGGTGTATTCATGGAGTTTCATTCCAACATGTCAAATCTCTTCAGGATTTCGACTGCATAGTTCCCTTGGTTAAGGAAGATCCTCTGTGGACTCTGCCATATGTCAAGACCTAAGAAATAATTCATTAGGCCAAGGTATTTCATTTCAAATTCTAAGAAAAGTCTCTTCTTACATTCAATGATGAGCTTTTATTCACCAGTTAAGAATAAGTCATCCACATATAGCAGTAATATCACTGGCTCATCATTCGTAACCTTGAAGTAGAGGTTAGAATCTGCTTTACTCTTGGTAAATCCCAAGCTCATCAGGAAACTATATATCTGACCATACCAAGCTCTAGGTGCTTGCTTCAATCTGTACAATTCTTTCTTTAACCTGCAGACATGAGACTTCATGTCTTCAACTTGAAATCCTTGAGTTTTCTCTATATACACTTCCTCTTCGATGACACCATTTAGGAAATTTGTCTTTACATCCATTTGGTGCAACTTCCACTTCATCTTAGATGAAAGGGATATGATGGTTCTAATCCAAGTGTATCTGGCTATAGGAGTGAATGTATCTTCATAGTCAATGCCTTCTTTTTGAGAAAAGCCTCGAGTGACGAATATTGCTTTATACTTTTAAATACTTTCGTCAGCACCATGTTTTATTTTGAAGATCCATTTGGAGGATACCACATATTTACTCTTTGGTCTGGGAACTATTTCCCATACATCATTCTTTATTATGGATTGGTATTCCTCTGTCATGCCATCTGTCCATTCTTTCATTTGAATGGCTTCTTCAAAGAAGGTAGACTCCTTCTCTAGGAGGTCACACATCAGAGCTGTATAACTGGAGAATGGATTTGGTATTTTCACATGTCTCGTGGTTCCTTGGGGAACACCATACTTCACTCCATATTGAATGAGATATCTAGCCCAAGCTCAATTTATTTTATGGAGTATCTTCATCTGAGGCAATTCTTGAAATTATACTATATCATGATCTTTTGGAGTTTCCTCATCAGGAGAAACTAGGTCTTCCCTGAATGGTTCTGCAACTTTGGGTACCTCCCTCACTAATTCTATAGTTCTGGGGATTACGGGTTCTTCTTCATGTACTTATTCAATATGGCATCTTCTTGATTTCTTGAGTGATGCATCTTCCATAAAAGTCACATCCTTGTTGATTTCAATGTGGCGGTGACCTGGTATGTAAATTATGAAGGCCTTGAATACCTCAGAGTATCCCACAAATATCCCCTTCTTTCCTGAAGGTTCCAACTTGTTTCTCTTCTCTTTCAGAATATGTATAAACACTGGGCAGCCAAATATTTTGAGATGGCTTACCTCTGGCTTCTTTCTGGTGAACATCTCTTTAGGGGTCTTGAACCCAAGTGCACTATGAGATAATTGATTTTTCACATAAACGACTGTCATTTTTTCTTCTGCCCATAAGCACATTGGAAGATCTTGATCATGGATCATGGTCTTCACAACTTCCATTATCATTCTGTTCTTTAGTTCAGCTACACCTTTTTCTTGAGGATTATAGGGAGTTGTGAGTTCCCTATTGATCCCAACATCTTTGTAGAATCTCACAAGCTCTTTTGAGGTATATTCTCCTCCATTATCTGACCCGAGTATATTCATTTTTATTTCAGAAAGGTTCTCTATAAAGGCTTTGAATTCATTGAATTTGCTAAACACTTCATCGTTAAATTTCAAAATGTACACCCAAGTCTTATGCGAATAATCATCAATAAATGATACATAGTATACATACCCACTAATGGAGGATGATGGAATTGGGCCACATACATCTGAATGAATGAACTCTAGGACTCCTTCTTCTTTCTTATCTCTCTTCGGAAAAGGGTCGTTGATGTTCTTCCCTCGTGCGCATTCATTGCACACACCTTCATGGTCAATTTTGAATTCTGGTAGACCTGTGAAAACTTTGCATATGTATGGTAGTTCCTTGTGATTGATGTGAGCTAATCTTCTATGCCAAAGTTCACATGATTTTTCAATGGCATGGGTCATGACAACCTCTGAGTTACCCTTTAGTTTGTACAGACCATTTTCTTCTCTTCCAATGATGATTTCTTTATTCAGGGTTTCTCCTTTAGCCCACATGAGGACTTCTCCATCTATAAAGGAAACTTTGAAGCCTTTCTTTTCTAAAGAAGAAATGGAGAGTAGGTTAATTGTCAAACCTGGTACAAAGAGTATGTCCTTCATATTTATTGAATTCCCTAAATTTAGCTTGTATCTTAATTTTCCCACTCGCTTGATGGGATATTGGTAATCATCTCCAAGTGTCACTTTATTAGAAAACTTATTTTTTGAAATACAAGAGAGAATGTCTCTTTGACCTATCATGTGCTTGGAGGCACCACTATCAATGAGCCATGTGTCCTCTCTAGGGGTTAGTGACCTTGAGAGGTTCAATATTAAGACATAGTATTTGATCTGCTCTCTTATCATTTTAGCAGGTGGCTCTTCATCTTCAACTGCATGGGCTTGGTGGCTCTTATGTTTCCCCTTGTATTCTTCTCGTCTGGCTGGACAAATTTTCACAATGTGTCCCATCTTGTCACAATGATATCATTGAATAGATGAGTAATTTCTTTTCCTTCGTTGTCCTCTCTTCTGAAATCTCCTTGGATGAGATTCTTTATTATTAAATTTGTTTGGCAGTTAAGGCTATTTATGAATCTCCTTCTGGAAGTAGGTTTTATTCCTTCCTCTTTTGGTGTGAGTATCTAGGGCTTTATCATCATCTCTTGCTAGTAGTGCTTCACGGTTAGCTACTCTTGTTTCTTCTTGAATGTGTTCTTCCCATAGATGGTCAAACTTCAGTTTCTATGTTCTGACACAAATCGTTTGGATGAATGCATCCCAAGGTCTTGTGAGACCATTAAGAGCTATCATTATGAGCTCATATTCATCTATGGTGTCTCCAATTGCTTCTAAATTTTTTTAAAATTATGAGATTCAGGAGAAATATTCTTGGATTGTTTCTCCTCTTTGCATCCTCGTATTCTCCAGTTGTGTTCTTAGATTCATCTTTCAGTTTATGTTAATTCATTTGTACAGTCTACTTAGGGCATCAAACATTTCTTTAGGATTCTTATTTGATGACACATAAGGAATCAAGTGGTATTTGATTGAATCTACAATGATTCTTTTTCCCCTGATCGTGTCCTTTGGATGTTTGTCTTTTTCTGCAACATCGTTGGGTTCTGATACTTCTTCTTTGATGAATATTGCTAGGTCATTCTCTTCAAGGATCAGGCTGATCCTATACTTCTAGTAACAAAAGTTTTCCACACCTTCCAGTTTGTCATCAAGCTTCATGCTTCCAGACATATTTTACCTAGAGCTAGGAAAATGACCAAAAAATGAAAATGCTCAAAATCAAATTCTGAACTTACCAAGAGATGCGCTTGGCTGAGGCGAGTAGCCTGGTGTGCTTGGATCTGAGAAAATCCATCTTTTACCCCTCTAAACTTGATATGCGGATTTTTGGACTCGTACTTCTGGTACTTCTGGTACTTCTGGTGCTTCTGGTACTTTGTGAAACTAGCATTTCACTTTTCGGGAGATCTAGCCACTCAAAATTTACGCTAAGAGTGCCAAATTAATCATTGTGGGAGGGCACACTTTTCTAGATGGTTTTAGGGATGAAAAGATTCACCATCAAAAGTCCCTAATTTGCATGTACGACAACAGTGACATTTTTCACTCTTCAGAAAGATGCTTTCTTCATCTTAGCTCTAATACCATGTTAATATTTAATCCATTATTATAGTTCTTTGAATTTCAATAGGTAACAAGAACATAAGACAAGATCACTCAGAAATACACAATCACAAGAGACACAACATTTATCCTGGGAAACCCTTTAGGGGAAGAAAACCCAACAAAACTTACTTATTATAAATAGCCAATACAATTCCAAGAGATAAATCAAGCTGGTACAAAAGATCCTCTCCCAAATATGCACCACTCTCTATCTTTCTTCTCCAATAGCAGCTCTGAAACTTGTCTCTCAATGAGTAAGTGAGGTGTGTCTAAGTGAGGCGTTAGCCTCCTTATTTATACTAATCTGGCATGTGTGAAGTGTCTCTTCACTGGAAGGGCCAACTTCTTAATATGGGTGGTTATAACCACCTTTATTATATTCTGGGGCCTCTTTGATATATGATGTGGTCGACTTCTTCTTTTTCCTATTACAATTATATTATGACCAATCCGCAAACGGTGATTTGGTCCTTTGACAATAGCCAAAATGATCAATCCACAATGGGGATTGATCCAATGAATAATATATCAAATAATAATAAGAATACACTTTGCAGTTACATTATTTCAACAAAATGCAGGTTGGTAACCCCAATACTGGATGGTACACTACTCCATCACAAATTGGTAACCCCAACACAGGTTGGTACGTTACCCCAACACAGGTTGGTAACCCCAATGTAGGTTGGTACATTATTCCAGAGAAAGTGAAGAAACTTCCTATGATATATAGATCTATGATTGACAACAAGACAATAACCAAGTATGCAGAAGCAATGATGATGATCGTGACAAGAAGAATACCTTCCTTGCTAAGAGGGAGTGTTGAAGATTAAGTAGCTTCAGAAGATATCCTTATTGTATTTTACCAAGATAAAACCTAAATAATGTTATTTTATTATATTTATTAAAACGAACCTAATGTGCATTTGTAAAAGTCGTCCCTATTGTGCCTTGACAATTAAATGTAATTTAAGAGTGTAAATTGAGAGGTCAACCCAAACCAAATTTAAGGAGGTGGGACTACTATTTATAATGGAGGTTAGTTCCTCACTTGTTCACTCACTCAATGATCTCTGGAAAAAAAAGAAAAGTGCACAATTCTTGGAGGAGTAGTTGTTACAACTAGGTGTGATGTCAGCGAGGGTTTTGGTCTATCTCTTGGTATCTCTTGGTTAAGTGGTGCACTAATCTTTCTTAGTGAAGGATTAGAGGAGGATCTTCTACCTTGTTAGTTCTCTCTTGGAGAGAAGCATAGTTCTTGGTTGGATAATCTGTATTGAGGAAGTTAGTTGGGTTTTCTCCGGCTAGAGGGTTTTCCAGGATAATCTTTGTGTCTCTCTTGTTTCTATGATTGTCTCTCTTTCAATGATCTTATATATGCAGCTAATGTTCTAAATGATTGTAATAATAAAGAAGAACCATAACTTCTAGTTGTATAAGTAAAATATAAAAACTATGACCTTCTAAAATTCCAAACAAATGAATTCTCCATATTTTCTTCGAGATCCAAACTAGTTCCCTTACACCTACCACCCCTTCCATTTAGATTTTATTAATTTATAAATATTACATTATAAACTTTGATTAATCTATAAATGTAACATTAGAGACTCTAATCCTTTACATAATTGAGACTTTAAGCCTTTACTTTGTTGACCTTCCAAAATTCCAAACAAATGAAATCTCCATCTTTCCTCTGAAATCCAAAATGTTTTCCCTACACCTATGACCCTTCCATTTACATTTTATTAATCTATAAAAATTACATAATTTTCTCATACCATGTAAGACAATTTCATATTTCATTTAAAAAAAATTAATATTTTTATATTAAAATTTTTTATTTTTCAAATTTTATAGTAAGACACATCATGTCATATAATACAATTGGATATTTAATTTAAAAAGAAATAGTATTTTTTATTAAAATCTTTATTTTCTAACTTTAAGACAATTTGCTACCCTATTTTGTAAATAAAGTAATCTTTTAAAATAAATCAATTTTAAAATAAATCTTTAAAATAATTTGTAGACAAATTTGATGATAATTAATTGTATAATTAGATATTTAATTTAAAATAATTTAGTATTTTTTATTAAAATATTTTATTTTTTAATTTTAAAAGAATTGCTACTCTATTTTATAAATAAAGAAATATTTTAAAACAAACTAATTTTCAAATAAAACTTTTATATTTTTAACTTTAAAACAATTGGAACACAAATTTAATGATAATTAATTGTACAATTTGATATTTAATTTAAAATAATTTAATATTTTTTATTAAAATATTTTATTTTTTAACTTTAAACAATTGTTACCCTATTTTATAAATAAAACAATCTTTTAAAATAAAGCAATTTTAAAATAAATCTTTTACTATTTAACTTTAAAACAATTGCTACACAAATTTAATGATAATTAATTGTTAATCTTGTTAATTTAAAGATTTGTAATAATATTAGATATTTATGTTGAAAGGTCTACACCTATTGACCATGGACATATTTAATAGGTTTTTAGTGCTTAATCAATTTTGTATGGACAAGATTAAATATTGATGGAATAGTCTTAGTAGTCCCAATAAATCAATGGTTGTGATTTCAACCACTAACTTCCTAGCTATTATAAAGACATGAATTTACATGTTTATTTTTTTACTTTTACTTAATCATATTTAAAGTTTACTATGGTGGCTAGCTAATTGCCAAGTATGAGTGATTAGGGTTTCATTTTCTAGGTCAACCTAAGCCTTTGGCCTTCACCAACCAAGTTCTGGACACACAACTCCTTCAGACTCCTTCCGTCCACCTCTGGACCATTTCTCTTTCCCAACAATTAAGGTTTTGCAAACCTTCCTTTCTGCATTCACCAACCACAAATTTGTGGTTATGCTAGTATAAACACTTCTATATTTTCAAACAAGGATTGGATCCACTAACTGCACTTCAAATATTATAGTTTGACATGTGGAATTTAAACCAAGAATATAGTTTTTTGGTTTAAACCAAGAATGGAATCGTCGTTGATTATGTAAACCAAGAATGAACTCGACGTTGATGGTTTAAACAACTGGGAAAGATTTGGTTGGTCGTTGGCCTGAAAAGCTTACAGACCGAAAAAGCAGGAGTTGATCCAAATCCTAGGAAAGGATTTGGCTGACAATTGGTTAAAAAAGTGGGAGTTAATTTAGAAATCCAGTCTAGTTGTCCTTATTAGATAAAGACATCCTAGCTCGTAGAATGAGCCCCCACTGAGTTATTAGAGTTGATCCAAACCCTAGGAAAGTATTTGGCTTAACGTTGGTTAATCCAAACCCTATATCATTTCGAAAAACATACCCTCTTCCTTCAGCTTAGTACTTATGTGCTTGGGTAGCTTTCTAACTGAAACGACGGGTGCTTAGTCGGGTCGGAAGAGACACCATGACTTGGATTTCGTAGGAGACAATACATTATGATTCATCCATTAGCGAGCATCCATTATGATTCATCCATTATCAAACGGGCTTTGTGGGTGGACCCACGCCAACCGGAAATGAGACAGATCTGAAACTACTTATGTCTTTGAGCTTCAATCTATATTGGATCGGTTCAATCTATATCTGTGGCTCTGTATCTTTATGTGCGCGCGTGGTTTTGATGGGGCTGTCCATTGTGTTATTGTATTTTGTTGATTAATGTTCTTTTGCCTTGCTCGGTTAATGTTGTCTGTTTGTTACTAGGTTTCTATGCATTTGTGTCTGTTTGTTGTTAAGGTTAATTATGAATTCTGGATGAAGAAGAGGCGAAGAGAACGGAATCCACAAGCTTCTCACTAATGAATTTTTTTGGTGGCAATGAATCGATCAACTACAACGTGGGTCATCCATTCAATTTCATTCAATTGCAGCTACAGTTATATTGGTTTTTAAATTTTGATTTGGTGAGATCTGATAGAAATTCTATTGATGTTCTCAAATGATAATCACGGTTTTCACGGTTATATTGGTTTTCACAGGTAATTAAATCTTGATTTGGTAATGTAATATATGGTTTCAGTTTGAATTCCTTTAATGAGTGAATATGTTAAGGTTTCTTTCAGTTTTAATGAGTGAATACTAATTCCATCTGAATAATGGATTGTAATAGCCAGCCATTTCGGATCTGTAGTCCATTAGAGGGTAATAGCCATTTCCGATCTGTAGCCATTTCAGATTGTAATAGCAAATTCTATTCATCAATGTCATTAGAGGGTATTGAACTAGCAAATCCAAACATCTCACTATAGTCCAACTATTAACATAGACCACTAATAATTAAGAGAGTTCAATGGAGAGTTTTATCGAAGAAAAACTTCAATTTTCTAAACAAAACAATAATTAAGAGGAATTCTAATCAAAACTATCATATGAAATTAAATTACCTATGAATAAAAAAAATATTAAAATAAAATCTTTAAAACATATACATAATTTAATTAATTAACATTAATTGAGAGTTTTATGAAAAACAAACAACAACACAGAACATGCGCAAAGGAGGAGCACTCCAATGCAAAGCATACCAAACAAAACTGAGGAGATTCGGATTCAAACAAAACATGGCCTGAAAGGAGAAGCAGAGAGCGAACGGAGGA
>ML797300.1:0-18679 GCA_009831015.1 Picea engelmannii | reverse complement strand
CTTCCCTCCTCCCACCCTCTCTATAGAGGGTGGTTGGAGGGAAGCATTAATAGGAAAATATATTATATTTTCCTATTAATGCCCCCCCATAGAGGGTGGGAGGAGGGAAGCATTAATAGGAAAATATAATATATTTTCCTATTAATGCTTCCCTCCTCCCACCCTCTATAGAGAGGGTGGGAGGAGGGAAGCATTAATAGGAAATATATTATATTTTCCTATTAATGCGCGCCCCCTCCCACCCTCTATATTCCTATTAATTCCCCCCCCTCCCACCCTCTATAGATAGAGGGTGGGAGGGGGGGAATTAATAGGAAAATATAATATATTTTCCTATTAATGCTTCCCTCCTCCCACCCTCTCCTCCCACCCTCTATAGGGGTGGGAGGGGGGAGGCCATTAATAGGAAAATATAATATATTTTCCTATTAATGCCCCCCCTGCCACCCCTCCCACCCTCTATAGGGGTGGGAGGGGGGAGGCCATTAATAGGAAAATATAATATATTTTCCTATTAATTCTTCCCTCCTCGTGGGAGGGGGGGGCCATTAATAAGAAAATATATTATATTTTCCTATTAATTCCCCCCCTCTCACCCTCTATAAAGGGTGGTAGGGAGGGAATTACTAGGAAAATATAATATATTTTCCTATTAATGGCCGCCCCCTCCTACCCTCTAAAACACTTGCAACATTCGGCTCTCAAACCCTTGTTAGAAACCCTAACCATGTCACGAATGAAAGAGATATTTCCCTAGCCATCATTGTCTCTCTTGAGGTTGAACATGAGATGAGTGCACGTCGTGTCGAGCTCAACAAACAAAACCTGCAGGAACAATCGACGACGGAACCCTTTCGCGGAAATCACATCTGTGAAAAATGTGCTCCTCTTTAAGTGTTGTGTCGATAGCATGATTTTTGGATGCTCTTCGTAGAAACCGTTAGTGTCTGTTAAGAATTGAATCCTCGATGTCATGACAGCCTCCGTGTACTCCATCCTGGAATGGGAAAGCACCATGTAACCCTGCTTCACCATGATTTGTTTCATAAATAACTGTAGTTTGGAAATCATACAATGTCCATATGTAATGCCTTTTCTTCTTCATATTCGAGGGGCCCTGAGGCTCTTATTTATCTAATTCTTGAGAGCCTCCGAAGGGCAGAAAGTGTGGGGGTTTGAGGTTGGATTCTGAGGCATTGTGGGGAAGGGAGTTCTATGAGAAGAGACCTTGGCATGAGCGGGCAATGCTAAAGCAAATCAAGTGAGTCCTTAATCGATATGGCGCCTCTTATTATAATCAAAATGAAAAAGTTTGCCTAGCATTACTATGATGGCAACGAGATAGAGGTTGGTACGATTCAATATAATATTTTGGGTTCTAAGAATTGATTGTGTCGTATGTGATAGAGTTTAATGTTGGATGTTTCATTGTCGATATTAATTTTAAGAAAAAAATGTGAATAATTGATAAATTCCTTGGTTAGTAGGTGGAAAAACTTGCAGCTATTCTTTCTCTCTAATTTATTATCAAGAACAAATGATGAATTTGAATTTTAACTAGTAATTAAACGAAATAAGAAATTGACAAATTTTAGGATAAATAATCAATAGGAATCATCATCTCGAGCCTATCTAGATCACGGACTATAATAGTACAATTGCATATTAGGGTTAGGAAAACATTAAAGTTAGGGTTTTTAGAATTCATATTAGGGTTAGGGAAAGATTAAAATTAGGGTTTTAGAATTCATATTTGTATAGAGAGTAATGAGGGGAAAAAAACCCTCAAATTTAATTTTTATGGTTTCAAAATTTTACTTTAATTTTTAATATGATTTAAATATAATTTAATTTTAAAAATTTAAAGATGGTGAAGCTATTTCCATACCTTAAATTTGTAAGAGATTTATTTTAACCCAAAATCCTTTGACTACTAAGATTAACTTGTAAAAACTAGGTAAAGGAGGGTGTGTGAAAACAATTTGTAAAAACTAAGTAAAGGATGGACAATCAAGTTTGACAAATGTCATGAACAAATTATGTTTTTGGTTTTATGCGTCATCCTCTCTAGACCACCGCTATCATTTTGGCACAAATAATGTTTGGAGTTTATCGAAAACTATGTCAAGAGGTTTATCGAGATGGGAGAAGGATGGAATGTTTAACAAAAATGAAGATGGGAATGCTTGAGTTTATCGAAAACAATGTCAAGAAGTTTATTGGGATGGAAGAAGGATGGAACGTTTAACCAAAATTAAGATGGGCATGGTTGCAGGTGGAGGTTGACTTGAAGGATGGCCTATTGGAGGAAATCGAATTGGTCATAGAGGGTTGGTCATGCTTGCAAAAGATGGACTATTGGAGAATCTCGTTTAGATGTTATGGTTTCCATTAGATCACAAACACTTTGCATAGATGCCCATCTCAGTTCATGAAACACTTTCCTCCCAAAAAAAAATGTGGAAATCGAAGGTGGCTTCTCCTTTTGCGGGTGAAGAAATCATGATTCTTGAGGAGGTTCCAATGTGGACCAGTCCTATGGATGCGCTCAAAGGCCCAAAAGAGATGACAAATTCACACACGTCCTCTTTGGCTAAGAGACTTATTCCTCCTTCCCTCCCTTATGTTCCTAGGGTTTTGACTCTCGCTAATGTCTCTACTTCTCTTGATATTTTTTTATCCCTCGCCCCACACTTGTCGGTTTGTCCTTTTTCTCCCACTTGTGCCCTAAGTCGTTTGTATGTATGTTAGAGTTCGGATGTTTATTGAGGTAGTTTTCCATGCTATTGACCCTTCCCTTCCCCTCTCCCGAGACCCTCTCTTGGAGGTACAGTCATTGTTCATGGCAAGGTTTTATTGGATAATTCTAAGGTACTAGAATATTCTAGACCTATTAGCCATACAAACCCCTCCTTCTTCTCTCATTACCTCTGCTAATCTTTCCAAATCCTTAAATAGTATGATGATATCAGTGGAGGTACCTTCGTATACAAGGTTTCATTAAATAGTATGATGATATCAGTGGAGGTACCTCCGTATACAAGGTTTCAGGGTCGCACTTAAGACTTACATCACATCTCTCTGGCTCAACTTCAAGCGAGAAAAGATACATGGACTCGAAAACAAGCAATTGAGGCCCTTAAATTCAAGAATGCCTGCTCTAAGGTGAAACCATGATATTATTATTGTTTAATGATTGTGCGGTTAGGGGTTGCTCCAAAATTATAACCCTTAAGTGACTGGTTAATTCCTACAATCTGGATGTAATTTTGATTGAAGAAACCATGTGTGATGGCTCCAAGGCCGTGGATGCTCTTTCTCATTCGTTGATTCAGTACTGGTCCTTCTATTATCTAGACTCTGATGGCCACTATGGGGATATACTTTTGGCCTGCAGTCCAAAATGCGAGGTCCTCTCTTCCTTTATGTTGAATTCAATAATTTTTGTGGAACTCGAAGCTCAAGAATTAGGTTCTTTTGAATGGATACAACCTCTAAATACGTTACGTTGAAAAAAATCCCTTGCTGGAAGAGCTATCATCTTTTGCAATCCTCTCATGTGAATATATCATCATAGGAGGTGACCTCAACTTCATGTGTTCGCTCAAATAAGTTTTTGGTTTTCATCTCAGCAAGGACCCCCTTAAAGGTTTTTACTCTCACATCCTCGAAGTTAATAATCTAATTGATCTTGAGGCTCCTAAGATAATGACGACGTGGAGGAATGGATTGAAAGGGGAGGAAGGAACATATAAAAGGATACACAGATTCTTGATCTTTAAATATATGCTAAATGAACCATGGTGCATCAAATCCTAGATTGGAATTGGACGAATCTTAGATCGCCTCCACACACTCTAGAAATTGGAACCTATTCAACGAAAAACTACGTGCAACTTTTAAATTCAACCACATATGGTTACAAAAGGAGGAATATAGAAACCTAATCATTTCTATATGGATTCACATCAATAATGAAGCCGTAATGTCTTACATGGAACAATTCCATGAGAATATTCTAAAAGTAAAAAAATCGATGAAAGAGTAGGTTCTAAAATTAATCATTTCTATATGGATTCACATCAATAATGAAGCCGTAATGTCTTACATGGAACAATTCCATGAGAATATTCTAAAAGTAAAAAAATCGATGAAAGAGTAGGTTCTAAAATTCAGACAATGCTCCCAAGAAATGACCAAGGAGATTGAGTTGAAACTCAAATTCCTTTTCAATTCTAATATGTTTGGTATATTTTATGATGAGGATGCTTCCTCCTTGAATACTTTGGTATCCCTTGGACAAAAAATTTTGTCTAAGGAGGAAGCAGACAAGGCTGCAGGGTTTGAATCAATACTTACGTCACTTCTCTCTCTGGCTCCAGGGTTTGAATCAATTCTTACGTCACTTCTCTCTCTGGCTCAACATCAAGCAAGAAAAGATACATGGACTCAAAAACAAGCAATTGAGACCCTTAAACTCAAGAATTCCTACTCTAAGGTGAAACCATGATCTTCTTATTGTTTAATGCTCCTGGGGTTATGGGTTCCTCCAAAATGATAACCCTCAAGTGACTAGTTAAGTTCTACAATCTAGATGTAATTTTAATTCAAGAAATCATGTGTGATAGCTCCAAGGTCGTGGATGCTCTTTCTCATTCACTGAAGTATTGGTCCTTCTATTATCTAGACTCTAATGGCCACTATGGGGATCTACTATTGGCCCGGAGTCCAAAATGTGACTACCTCTCTTCCTCGATGTTGAATTCAATAATTTATGTGGAACTAGAAGCCCAAAAGAATTAGGTTCTTTTTAATGGATATCAACCTCTAAATACGTTACGTTGAAAGAAATCCATTGTTGGATAAGCTATCATCTTTTGCAATCCTCTCAAGTGAATATATCATCATAGGAGGTGATGTCAACTTCATTTGAATTAGGTTTTTTTAATGGATATCAACCTCTAAATACGTTACGTTGAAAGAAATCCATTATCATCATAGGAGGTGATGTCAACTTCATTTGAATTAGGATTTTTTTAATGGATATCAACCTCTAAATACGTTACGTTGAAAGAAATCCATTGTTGGAAGAGCTATCATCTTTTGCAATCCTCTCAAGTGAATATATCATCATAGGAGGTGATGTCAACTTCATTTGTTCGCTCAAATATGTTTGGTATTTTCATCCCGACAAGGACCCCTAGAAGGATTTTACTCTCACATCCTAGATTTTAATAATCTAATTGATCTTGAGGCTCCTAAGATAATGACGACGTTGAGGAATGGATTGAAAGGGGAGGAAGGAACATATAAAAGGATACACATATTCTTGATCTTGAAATATATGTTAGATGAACCATGGTGCATCAAATCCTAGATTGGAATTGGATGAATTTTAGATCGCCTCCCCATTCTCTTGAAGTTGGAACCTATTCAACGGAAACTACGTGCAACCTTTAAATTCAACCACCACATATGGTTACAAAAGGAGGAATATAGAGACCTAATAATTTCTATATGGATACACATCAATAATGAAGCCCTGGTGTCTTACATGGAACAGTTCCATGAGAATATTCTAAAAATTAAAAAATAAATGAAGGAGTAGGTTCTAAAATTCAAACAATGCTCCCAAGAAATAGACAAGGAAATTGAGTTGAAACTCAAATTCCTTTTCAATTCTAATATGTTTGGTATATTTTATGGTGAGAGGCTTCCTCCTTGAATACTTCGCTAACCCTTGGACAACAAATTTTGTCTAAGGAGGAAGTAGAGGAAGTAACATGGAGGTTACGATACCAATACCAACATCTTTCATAACTTTGCCAACTAACAAAAAACCTTGACTTGATGAAAAAGAATAGGTATCCACGAGCCATTTCAGTGCCATATTCAAAGACTCGCTTGGACGCCTCATCATGCAAATACTTGAGGTCTTCAGACACTTTCCAAAGGCTATCAGAATGCTTCTTTTGATGCAGTGGTATTGGAAGCCAAGCTTGAAGCAACCATATTTTTCATGAACTCTCGAAAAATCCTTGGCCTAGATGGAATATCTATTAGCAACAACCACATTAAGTAAAAAGGGGTTGATATAAGTTGATCCATGCCATTAATTTTAAAAGGTTGAAAAATGGCGTCGATCTACGTATATCAACCACTTTTTTACTTATGTGATTGTTGCTACACATGCCATGGGAATAACCATTATTATATTAATACCTCTCTAATAATAATGTATTAATTAATTATTAATGTAATAATGTATATTAATGTATTAATATAATGTCTAAATTAATACATTAATGTATTAAATTAAGTAATGCAACTTAATAAAACTTAATGTCTTAATATAACTTAATACAACTTAATATGATTGAGTTATTATTTAATTTAAATTAAATTACTAACTTAATTATATTAAATTATAACTCAATTATAATTACTTAATATTAAATATATTAAGTAATAAGTAAGTTATTACTTAATACAACTTATTTTAAACTATTTAATATATTAAGTTATTACTTAATATATCTTAATTTAAATTACTAACTTAATTTATTACTAATGTATTAATTTAAATTACTAATTTAAAGTATTAATTATATAAATTAATTAATGGCAATACATTAATATAATGTCTTAATTAAAGTATTAATACATTAATATATATTGTAATGTACAAATGTAAAATTAATAATGTATTAATTAATTAATTAATGTTATTAATAGAATATATTAATAAAACACTAATACATCAAAAAATATTAAAGTATTTAAAAATACATTAAAGTATTCCATTATTTAAAGTAATAATAAGTAAATAAAATATTTATACTCCATTAAAATAATACATAAATAGAATATTTATACATTAATAAAGTAATAACACATTAATAATGTATTACTACATTATACAAATAATACCTTATAATAATGTATTAACTCATTATTATAATGCTCAAATATATCATAATTAATATATTTATACATTATTAATTATTAATAATTAATACATTAATAAAGTATTAATATATTACAATAATGCAGTTCTAAATAATTATAATGTATTAATACATTATTATATTAATGTATAAATTAAAATAATATATTAAAAAATATTAACATATTGATGAATTGAAAATTAACTAGTGCATTAATTGATTAATATATTAATATAATATCTAAATTAAAGTATTAAGATATATTGTAATGTTCAAATGTAAAATTAGTATTGTATTCATTAATTAATGTTAATAGTAGAATACATTAATAAACAACTAATACATTATACATTAAAAAATACTAAAGTATTTCAAAAAACAATAAAACATTATTAATAAATTAATAAAGTTATACAATAATAAAATAATACATTTTTTTTTTTTTGTAACTAGGGGAATCGGTAACAACGGCGGTATCGTACTCGCGTGACACGGGGTCGAATCCTGTCGACTGCCTTATAACCCCTAGGGAGAAACGCACAGCCCGCAAGCACGCCCTCCGGGTAAATCGGGGTGAGAATCGACCTTGAGACCTCATTTTACATAGTTCCTTCCATTTACACGGCACTTGCCAATCGGTCTACACCCCTGCGGGCAATAAAATAATACATTAATAAAGTAATCATACATTAATAAAAAGTAATAGTAATGATAAATCAATATTTTAATAATACATTACGCAAATGAATACATTAGAATGTATTAACTCATTATTATAATGTTTAAATATATTATAATTAATATATTTATACATTATTTTTTTTTTTGAGTAAAAAAAGGGGTAGGACCTTCTATATTAGATAATCACAGAACTTTAGACAAAAGTACAGAGTCATGGCTTTAAACCACCAAAAAATACTGTCGGTATCCGGAAACCAGTATCTGAGGGGCTAATGGCAGTTTTAGCAATAATACATATAGATGTGAAGCACTTGTCCTGCCCGGAGGAAACCCGGACAGGTGCTAATGGTCCAAAAGTGCATGAAACAGGAAAACAATAAACAAAAGTCAGGAAATAGTAAAACCTAAATATCCTTTGCGTCGTCATCTTCATCCATCTACCGATTGTGCCTCGCTGGAATGACGAACTCCTGCATGCACAGGGGACATTTGTGCTGAGCTGGAACACTGGTGAGCACGCCTAGGAGAATGTCTAAACACTGGTGCATGAGGAGCATCCTGAATTCCGTGTCCGCCATGTGGCTACGAAGCTCGTAGACCGCTGCCAGGTGTTCGTCGCCCAGATGCAAACCATGCAATTCGCCACCCGATCCACTGCGAGGAGCATTCCCCGGATCCGAGTTCTCCTCCAAGCCTGCCGCTTCCATTCTCTGCTCCGCTCGGGTCTCATTGTCCATGGGCACCTCAGCTTGAGGCGGAGGCCAGGGAATTTCTTCAATGAGACATCCTGGGACTTCATCATCTCTGGTCATTGTTCGAACAAGGCAATTCATGGCACGGGGTACCTCCATACATGGAAAATCACCTATGGACGGGTCCTCCTCAACTATGCAGGAGGGCCATTCATTCTCATGCTCAACATCCCTCGCAGAACTCAAGTTGGAGTCAAAACCTTCCCTGTTGCAGCCATCTTTCCTCTCAACAATGGAGTCAAGCAGTCGTCGCCGTTCTTCATGCGCCCTTCTACGAAGAATTGAGGATGCCATAGTCAGAGCACGCTCCAAATGCTGCTTTCTTTGGCGTTGCGCTCTGTGAGCTTCCCAAGCCGAGCCCCTACGAGACCTGGCACACTCGCGAACCATTGAAACCGGGTCATGAGTGCCGACACCACAGCGCAAGACTGAATGTTCTAGACCAGAGCAACACAGCGCAAGTTTGAATGTCCTCGACCAGAGCAGCAGTAAGGGCGAAACCCAAGCTACTCTTCGCCTGCAAGTATTCCCAACGAACAAAGAGCCCTCACCAAAGTGCATAGCAGAAGTGAAGGATTGGCAAACAAATGACATAGTGAATTCTCCCCGTCCCGGCTCATAAAGTAGCACATAGTTAGCCTTTATTGCAATCTGTCCTTCCAAATCCTCCATCAAAGTGATCGGACTGAAGTCGGAGAGGCAGTAAATTATCGCTCGAGGGAGCCTCGCCGTCAAGTGAACTCTGCAATGGCCTGCTCCCACTGTAAATGTTGGTGCGTGGGTGGCTACCATCCGCAGTTAAGCCAACACTTAGTGCTTGTCCAGGTGTCAATGACCCTTCTTGTCGTGTCACCCCATCCGGGGTATTTATACATTATTAATCAATATATTACTAAAGTATTTATACAGTAAACACTAATAAAGTAATACATTAGTAAAGTAATAATACATTAATAAAGTAATGATATATTAATCAAGTATTAATACATTATAATAATGTATTTATAAATTAATATAATATATAAATACATTATAATTAATATATTTATATATTAATAAATAATATGTTGCTATAGTATTAATACATTAATAAATAATTTATGGTTCAATTCCCATAAATATATCAAGAAACTGTTATTTCAAAGTTTTAATAAGTTAATAAAATATTATTAATTAACACATTAATAAAGCACTAAAATATTAAAAAGGTATTAAAGTGTTAATATTACATTAAAGTGATAAAGTAAAAACACATTCATAATACATTATTACATACATACAAAATATTAACCATGATACCAAGGTGGACCATGATTATGACTATGGTTGACTTTAATCATAAAAGACCACAAAAAATCATGCCCGTGACTATGGGTGGTGTGTGTACATGTGTATTGGAAATGTTCATCACAATGTGATGTTGGGAGATATTTCGTCGCATTGCAACAAATGGAAATGTTTATAACAGTGGAAAAATCTATGTTCATGTGATATTGAGAGATCTTTATCATCATGAAACACTGGAAAATGTTCGTGCCATTGTGATATTGGGAAATGTTTATCACAGTACGACATTGGAAAATGTTTGTGACAATGTCACATTGAGAAATGTTCATCACAATGTGACATTGAGAAATGTTAGTCACATTACGATGTTGGGAAATGTTCTTCAGAAATGTGGTTGATGTTGGGAAATTTTCGTCACATTGCGATGTTGGGAAATGTTCGTCGCATTGTGATATTGAGAAATATTCATCAATTTGCAATGTTGGAAAATGTTCGTCAATTGAAAAGTTGGGAAATATTCCTCACAATGTGATGTCACGAAATGTTTGGACATTGCGACGTTGAGAAATATTCATCACATTGCAACGTTGACAAATGTTCATCACATTGCGACGTTGGGAAATGGTCATCACATTTCAATGTTGAGAAATATTCGTAACATTGTGATGTTGGAAAATGGTCATGACAATGCAAAATTAGTAAATGCTCGTGACATTGCAACATTGGGGGACAAGAGTCACAAGATATTCACAATGCAACAATGTTGAATGCTCATCACATTGTGATGTTGGGATATGTTCGCTAGAATGGGTTGTTGGGAAATGTTCATGACATTGCGATGTTAGGAAATGTTCATCACATTGTGATGCTGGTAAATGCTTGTCACATTGAGACGTATAGAAATGTTCATCGCATTGTGAGGTTGAGAAATGTTCATTACATTACGATATTAGGAAATGTTTTTCACATTACAACGTCGGGAAAATTTCATCACAATGAAAATTGCAATGTTGGGAATTATTCCTGAGAACATGATTTCATGAAACACTTGACATAATGTAAAATCATCCTTTACTTTTGTGATGTTGGGAAATGGTATTCAAAATGAAATGTTGGGAAATGTTTGTCACAGTGCGACATTGATAAATGTTCGTCACATTGTGACATCAAGAATATTTCATCAGAAAGAAACGTAGGTAATAAATCATTGCAATGCAACCTGAGGAAACACTTGACAAATTGTAGAATAGTATTTATTTTTCTGACATTGGGAAATGGTCATCACAATGCAACGTGGGGAAATGTTTTTCACATTGCGACGTTTGTAAATGTTTGGCACATTGTGACGTTGAGAAATGGTCATCACATTGTGACATTGGGAAGCATTCATGACAATGCGACATTAGGAAATGTTCATGACATTGGGACATTGGGAAAGTCTTGTCACAATGCAACATTGGGAAATGTTCGTCACATTGCGATGTTGGAATATGTTCGTCAGAATGTGATGTTGGGAAATGTTCATTGCATTGCGATGTTGGGAAATGTTTTTCACATTGTGAAATTGAGAAATTATCATCACATTGCAAGGTTGAGAACTTTTTTTCACATTTGCATTGCCGGGAAATGTTCATGACATCGCGACGTGGGGAAATTTTCATCAAAATGCAACGTTAGGAATTATTCATCATGATGCGAAGTCAAGAAACAATAGACACATTGTAGAATCATATTTTATTTTTGTGGCATTGGTAAATGGTCATCACAATGCAATGTCGGGAAATTTTTTTCACATTGCAACGTTTAGAAATTTTTGTCACATTGTGGCGTTGGAATTTTTTTATCACATTGAGACGTTGGGACATTTTGAAGAAAATATCCAAAAAATGAAATGTGATGAAAGTTTCTCAATGTTGCATTGCAAGAAACATTTCCCAATGTCGCGATGTGATGAACATTTCCTAATGTTGCATTGTCATTAACATTCCCCAACCTCGTAATGTGATGGACATTTATCAATATTGGGAAATGTACGCCACATTATGACAATGAGAAATGGTCATCACATTGTGGCGCTAGGAAATGTATACTAGATAACAAAATATCCTGAAATGTTTTATCCTTAGATTCACTCATGACAATTCCTCCTCCAAAGTATTGTCCCCCAATATCTTGTGACTCTTGTTCTGCAAATATAATGTTGTGTTACATGCCTCTGCCTAATTAAACATAGGAAACTCTCAGTCATGTAAAATAGCCCTAGAAAAACTTATGATAGATCGATTCTTTCTCTTTTCAACCCCATTTTGTTGAGGGTTATCTCAGATCTCCCTCTTGATACTTTCCTCGTATAAATCCTTGAAGGCATTGGAGGTGTAGTCTCCCCCATTATCTAACCTCAATACATTGGTCTTATTTCCTATCTAGTTCTCAACCTAAGTTGTACACTCTTGAGACTAACTGAAGACATCATAGTTGGTATTCATATAGAAGGTCCAGGTTTTCCTGGAAGAGTAATGAATAAACACCAGATAATATGATGCTCCATAGATTGATGTTACTAACTTCAACCATGCCTCCCTCTATGTCTCTCTCATTATTTCCCCTCCCCCTCTCTTCATGTATATGTCCACCTCCCTCCCTCTCCCTCCCTCACAACCCCACCTCCATCTCTCCCTCTCCCCCTTCCCAATACTTTGACATCTCTTAATATCTCCCTCTCTCCCACATCCCCCTCTATTCCCCTATATCTACACCTTCATCTCTCTCCCACCCACATTACAACCCCCATATCTCCCTCTCCCTCTCTCTCTCTCTCTCTCTCCCCCTTCCTATATTACATGATATCCCTCCTTCCCTCCCTCTATTTCTCTTTCTCTTTTTATCACCCACCGCTCCTACTTCATTGTCTCCCTCCCCCTCTCTCTAACCCCTTTTCCCATCTCTCTCTCTCTCTCTCTCTCTCTCTCTCTCKCTCTCTCTCATCACCCCCTATCTACCGCCTCTCTATATCTCTTCCTCCCCCACCCCCCMCCCCCTCTCTCTCTCCCCCTCTCTGTCCTCCCTCTCTCCCCCTCTCCCTCCCCCYTATCTCTCTCTCCACCCCCTTATCTCTCTCTCTCTCCCCCTCTTCCCATCTCTCCTGTCTCCTTCACTATATCTCTCTCTCCATGCCTCCCTACCTCTCTACCTTTCTTAGTCTCTCCCTCCATCCCTATCTCTCCCATCCTCACTCTCACTCTCCCTCTCTCTTTCTCCCCCCTCACTCTCACTCTTTATCCCTCCCCCCCTCTGTCTCTCTAACTTCCTTGATTTATTTATATTTTTCTCTCTCTCTCTCCCTATAGCCATCCCCACCATCCAACCTGCCTCTTTCTATCCCTCCCTCCCTATCTCCTACCTTTCTTAGTCTCTCCCTCCATCCCTATCTCTCCCATCCTCACTCTCACTCTCCCTCTCTCTTTCTCCCCCCTCACTCTCACTCTTTATCCCTCCCCCCCTCTGTCTCTCTAACTTCCTTGATTTATTTATATTTTTCTCTCTCTCTCTCCCTATAGCCATCCCCACCATCCAACCTGCCTCTTTCTATCCCTCCCTCCCTATCTCTCTCCCCCTTCCCTCTCTTCCCCCCAATCTTTATTCTTCCTTTTCTCATCTCCCCACCTCTCTATGTCTCTCTCACTTTCTCTTAATGTGCCCTTATCCACCCCCGCTCTCTCTCCTTCATTTTTTTTCTCTTCTCCTCCCATGCCTCTCCCTTCTTCCCTCCCTTTATCTATTCCTCTTGTCCCTCTCCCTTCTTCCCTCCCTTTATCTATTCCTCCCCTCCCTCTCTCACTCTGACCCACCCCTCTCTACCCCCCTTCTCTCTTTCCCCCACCCCCTTCTCTCTCCCTCTCTTCCTCTCTCTCACAAGAACGTTCATTTTCACAGGCTCCTGAATGCATGCTTCTACTAATGAATGCACCTCAAACATGTACATTTTTCAACAATGCATTAAAGACATATTTGTTAACAACATGCATCTGAGCATGTGTAGGAAGAAATCATACATGTTCTGATGTGCAATGCTTCATCATACATTTTCCTATATGGTACTTTTGCTCAAGAATGAATATAAACATTAATAATATCAAATTAATATAAAAAATAATTGGTAAAATATTTTAACTACAAAAGTAAAGGGTCCAAGGCTATCGATTTTGCATAACTAAATCATTTGTGAAAATTGAACCCTAAAGAATGACATTCTGAAAATATTAATGATCCCAAACTAACATATACTATTTATTTAAATGTCTAAACAACACTAAAACCAAAAAAAAACAAAAAAGAGGCTTTTGATATTCAAGTAAGTGACAACATGCAATGGGAATTGAACCGATGTTGATAGTCAACTAACTGACATCATGAAATGGTATTTGAACTCACGAGGTTGACCCAACATAATATATTATTAAATTGAATCATTGTGTGGTCCAATTATACTAAGGGTTTTATCATGCAGGATGGAACCTAAATGGTATGAGAGAGTTTCAATAGAACTAGTTGGAGAAAGAATAATATCAAAGAAATGGTCATTCCATTTGAAAAAATAACAAAAATAATATAATAATGTAGAAAGTATTCTACCAAAAGAAATGGTCTAAATAAAAAAGGTGGATGTTTCCAATAATGCAAATTCTATTCATCAATGCCATTACACGATATTGAAACTGCAAATCCAAACCTCTCAGTGTAGTCCAACTATTAACATAGAGCACTACCGAAAAACACTCCAACTTCAATGGAAAGTTTTATTGAAGACAAACCTCAATTTTCTAAACAAAACAATAATTAATAAGGATTCTGATCAAAACTATCATATGAAATTGAATTACCTATGGATAAAGAGGAATATTAAAATAAAATCTTTAAAACATATACATAATTTAATTAATTGATATTAATGGAGATTTTTATGGAAGGACAACTCTCCACATGAAAAGGAGACCAGTTATAGAGAAAATGGAATTGAAGCAAATATCTAGTAAACGCACGGTTGTAGATCAAATATTTAATGTAGTGGAAAAATGTTATAAAAAACCCTAATCAACACAAATCAAATAAAATAACAATTTATAATTTAAAGTATAGGGAAAATATATTTTTATAAACATAACGATTTTTAGAAAAAAAAAGTTTAAATTAAAAAAATATTATAAAACAATTCCTAATTAAAATCAATCAAATAAAATAACAAATCATAAATCCAACAAAATATTTTTTAAGAAATATCTTCTACTAAACACACTAAATTTAGAAAAAAAATATTATAAAAAATATCTAATAAAGAAAAATCAAATAAAATAACAAATCATAATTCGAAGTAAAAGTAGAATATATTCTCCACTTAATTACGTTATCAATTCCATGGTTGAATGGTCCATGAAAATCTTTATTGCTCGCTTACATCAGAAACCATTTAAGGAGGAATGCAAGTTTTTAATAGCTATGTCATTCGAACCTGCAACGTCGTGTGTGCAAAGAGCAATCACTGCAACGTTGGTGTAATGGAAGGAAGGAATATAAACTAAGTTGAACGTTCTTGACCAAATTTAAAGCATAATACAATGGTTATGTATGACATTACCCTCCAAATAAAAAGAAATTGAAATGCATGATTAAAAAAGTAAAAAAATAAAAACTATAAACTTAAAAAATATCTTAAATTAAAAATTAAAATAATATATTTATATTAAAGTGAAGAGTAAATGTTTTTTGATTTTTTTTAAATATTTATTTAATTCTATAAGATTTATAATAAATTTAAATAATAAAAAAAATACTTAAATCACAAAAGCCAAGAATGCGGGAAAATCATAATAAATGAAACAAAATTAAATTGAAAGCAAAAGGAACATAAACAATAAGAAGAAAACGAGTAATAATTTAAAATTTAAAATAAAATTATAGCGTCCATGAGGAAAAACAATAGGAATACAACCCTCCAACTAAGAAAAATAAAAGAGATACCTATACATATCAAGTGGTGGGGTTGTAGTGCAGTCACACGTCCATCGAGGTGGTGTCGAGTGTCAGTTCCCCGAGAGGATCTGGCTCCTACTCGACTGGTGGCACGTCCTCCTCCTTGACTGGTGCAATGTTCTCCGAAGTCCCGAGTGGTGGAACTGGTGCCAAGACTGGTGGCTCAGCTTCTGCTGCATATGCTTCTCCTGCTGGGGGGTGGTGGACATCATGTAATGCTGAAAGCAATTGCAGGAATTGTGATGCTTTCCCATCCATAATCTCCATAAAAAATTGTAGATCATCCAAGTCCCGACGTAGCTCAAAGAGTAGGCCTTGCAGCAGTGCAAGGCTTGTTTGCAATTCATATTCAGGGTAGTCTCTAGAGTCGGTGCGGGAGTCAGGTTGTTGAAGTGAACCCTGGCTTGCTTCAAGGTCATCACTCTCAGAATGGGCACTGAGTAGCAGGACATGGGTAAACTGGGAGGGTGAGGACGGTTGACGAGTATGGTAGTTCCTTGTGGTTGATGTGAGCTACAAATACCAGTGGCAACAAGGAGATGAGATTTTTACCTGTACCTTTCAAAAGACCAAGGATGACCTAGTACCTAATGATTTTCAGTCTTACCTTGAGATTTTTTATGAGTACCTTTTTGAGCACTTGGACTCTTTTCAAGAAAATGACTCCCAACCACCACTGTGCTTAATTTTTGATATAAGTAAGAACATTGTTTGCCTAAGGAAAGTCTCTCATAACTTTTCACTTCAGCCACCTATTCTAACGTTACCGCACCTGTCCATTAAAGGTGTGCTTGGGAAGTATATTTTTAATGTTGAGTTTCCCTTTACGCAAACCCTGAACTCCAAGGGTTGGTTGGGTACTGTATGTTTCAATCAGTTTCTTAAATTTCCCTTTTTAGTTTGCCAGTCGTCTGCTAGACCTTTGTCGATCCATTCTTTGAATTCGAGGTGTGAGGATGTCTTAGATAACCGGTTTGCAGGTCCTTTGAGTCAACCTTTCATTTTTCATGACCCTTTCTTGAAGTGGATTAAGCACTTTCCTCAGAGATGGACTTGGTAGGATTTTATCCCTCCCACCCGCCTCCATGAGTTAGATTCTGACCTTTCTGATGATATGATATACATTGTAACTCATGAAATTTTTGTGCTTGACTTATCATTGTTCTGGTTTATGATGAAGCACAAAGGCAGGTATCAAGGGACGTTACTGGATTGGCTTCACTGGTTGTTTGACTATTCCAACATGCAGCCAGTAGGTAAGTACAGATGAGAGTTTCATTTTCTATCTACATTTATGATTACCATATGTATACATGTATTATTTTGCAGGGTGGAAATACCACCCCACCTTTTGTCGTTGATTCTTTCTTGTCAAGTGTGAGCATGTCTACAGGTATGCCAAAGATGATGAGGTTCTCATGCTCTCTAGGGTGAGCACATGTTCCTGAGTTGGAGCCAGATGTTATCCCCGATATCTAGGGATAACTAGGAGATCTTGTCTTGAGGCCTATATGTCGTAGACATGAAGTACCGAGAGCAGGATTGACCTGAGCATGGCCCTGGAGGGCCCATTCTTCTTCTTCCTCGCCAGACGTGTCCTGTTAGCAGCAACAGCTTCCATCACCATCGGCTTGGACTTGCATCGAAGAAGACTCTTTCTCCATGAGGTAATTGGTTTGAGGTATCATGGTATGTGTCATGTTTGATCATTTTAACCTTCTTGTATATGCATTCGGTTCCTTTCATTTCTGATGACTACTTGGATCTTACACTAATCCACTTGACCATTGTTGGGGTGATTAATGGGGTGACTTAGCAAGCTTGTATTCATGGGTTTTTATTAGCCACCAAAGGGGATTTGAGGAGCCATTGTCTGCTCCCACCATCATATCATTTTACATCTTATCTCCCATTCATCCATCCCACTCCCCTAGTTTGGCCATTAAGATGACCTTTGAGGGTTACACTTTGTCTTGTGGGAAGAAGTGGCTAAAGGCCCAGTGGGTAAAATCAGCTGGTAAAAGATAAAATCCATAGGAAATAAAACCTAGAGATGCTTCACCCAGGGATCCCCGAGAAGGCAATAAAAGGCCTCTCGATAAAAACTAAAGGGACCCTAAGAAAAATAACAAAACAAGACCTAACCAAGAGGATGGGAGGTCTCATCACGAGCCGACCCATTATGTTCATAGGTATCTAGTAGTATGACATTTCCATCATCTGGTCACCATGCCAGGGCAGTGACCTTTGGTTGCATGGCCAAGGGAAAGGGGGTCTCATCACGAGCCAGCCTTATCATTTCTGCAAAAATACCAGTGGGTAACATTGTCAACTCTCGTCACCATGCCAAGGCAGTGTCCTTTGGTCAGACCTTGAATTAAAAAACAAAGAAAAGAATAAATGAAAAATAAAGGAAATAAAGGGGCTTGGAAAAAATGCATCCATGACGGGTACAACTCGCCTCCTACAAAGGCACCGATAGACAACACTTGCTCTTGGTCTTACTGTGACTGGACATCCCTAGATCATATCACCTCATAAAACATGGCTTGAATGATCCTCTGAGGAAACTTTCCTTCTCTTGTGGGTATCAGCCCAATAGGTTATTCTGTTGGTTTTCTTCAGCTTTGTATAGTAGATATGTGTAATGTCTTTGAGATCTTAGATGATATTCTAGGGATTTTGTGCATGTATTTGACAAATTTAATGATGAAATATGATTGACATTGATATGATCCCTAGGACTGATGAGCCCATGGAGGGTGTAGTCTTTGATGTGCAGGACCATACCCGGCGGATAGGTACCAGTGGACCGGTACACATGGGGATATGATTAGCTCAAACCTCCATGGGGATGAAGAGACCATCAGATGGTTTCTAGGATGGCAGAGACAGAACAATGTTGTGATGAGCCTTTTCATAAAGAAGACATAAGGATGCTCCACCAGGACACCTTGGCAGAGCCCGGCCTAGGGGGGATCACCC
>ML797299.1:328071-396313 GCA_009831015.1 Picea engelmannii | reverse complement strand
CTTAGACTTGAATCGGTTGGAGATCTCAACAACAACCACTTTTGTTTGGGTCATTGTATAAACATTACATGTGAAGTGCATACGTGTATGATGGGAGTACTGTGAATATCAATTCTTTGTTTGTATTTGGAAATGGTGGGAGAAATATTTAGTTTTGAATCCCTAGTGTTGTGGTTGTGTTTTTTTTGTACTAGAATAAATAATTTATTGTTACATCCTCGTAAGTTTTAAACCTTTGAAGTGACCAAAGAGAAGACCAAAAACAACCTAAAAAATTGTTTTATTTTCAATGCATACAAAGGAGGATTACATAATCATGGTTGAAGTAGAAGCTTATAGTCAAACCATTAAAGCAGATGAGGTTGAATATCTTGTTCTTAGGCACCTCTAGTGACCTTATAGTTGAATCGCTTGGAGATCTCAACAACAACCACTTTTGTGTGAGTCATTGTAAAAACATTGCATGTGAAGTGCATACGTGTATGATGGGAGTACTGTGAGTATCAATTCTTTGTTTGTATTTGGAAATGGGGGGAAAAAGATTTCATTTTGAATCCCTAATGTTGTGGTTGTTTTTTTTTTATACTATAATAAAAAATCGTTTGACATCCTCGTAAGTTTTAAACCTTTGAAGTGACCAAAGAGCTGAAACAAAAACAACCTAAAAATTTGTTGTATTTTCAACATATAGAAAGGACGATTACATAATCATGGTTGAAGTAGAAGCTTATAGTCAAACAATTAAAGAAGTTGAGGTTGAATATCTTGTGCTTAGGCACCTCTAACGACCTTAAACTTGAATTTTTTGGAGATATCAACAACAACCACTTTTGTGTGGGTCATTGTAAAAACATTGCATGTGAAGTGCATACGTGTATGATGGGAGTTCTGTGAATATAAGTTATTTGTTTATATTTGGAAATAGTGGGAGAAAGATTTCATTTTGAATCCCTAGTGTTTTGGTTGTGTTTTTTTTATACTCAAGTAAGTGTGGGTTAGATAACCCATGTGCAGAGGGACATGGATTGATAGTTTTAGCCTACCTTCCCTGTCACTTCATGGTTTCAGAAAAATACGTAGAGTGAATAGTTTTTCTCAACCTCCAACTCACTAGGGATCAATGTTCAGTCCAATATTTGTAATTCAAAAGAGGAAATACTTGGGTGTAGAATATTAAAGAGGAAGAATAGAACTTAAGCATGGCGTGATATCAAAACCTCCTTAGGAACTTCGAAATGAAGAAGCATCTTTCCGTGATTTCAACCATTCTTTGAATTTTAAGCCATCAATGACAACAATGATGAATCCTCCTTGTACAATCCCAGAGAGGTTGGATGTCTAAAATTAGTGGTTTTCTCGCTAGTAATGGTGTCCAAAAAAATGTCTTGTAACATGAAGCACAATGCGCCATGACTATTAGCAACACAATTGTGAGTAATATTTGCTGATGAAATAGTGGCAAGGGGTCATTAGCATCTATGGCTATGGCAATGCGAAATTTGAATTATAGTTATGTAGCATATTATGTTCCAACGTAGTTCATTTGTCTTCCATATTCATATTAGAAACAATGATAAATCACTAATATCTCATGCTTTTCACTTATTATAACATCCACATACAAAATGAATCACAATCGTAGATTCAAAAAAACATTATAACACATCATAATAACAAAATGTATCTCAACTTCGAATATCCACCATATTTTTGGCATTATCCTCCATCACGTGTGAAAGCTATTTATCCACTTCCCAACATTCCTTGAAAGTGAACAAATTAGTTAACCATTTGCGCCTACTTGTTTAGCCCCACCTCCATTTCAACACACAAACATATTAGGTTTACACTTCCATAACATTGCTTACGTTACAGAGTCTATCGCCATTGTATCTAATTTGAAAATGGAATAAAGTATATTTTGAGATGCTAACATTGTTCATAGCTTTCTCTGATCGGATGACATGCGACATAACATCATTATGTTTTTATGAGCTCCATATGAATGTACCATGGAGTAAGCCAATTATTGGTAGTGTACCTTGTCTATCCTACCCATTGGATGATAAATAAAGTAGTATTTAGCGAACATAAGAAAATGATACATTATCAATAATTGAATTACTGCATGGTGCATAATTTTCTCTAACATATATTCCCCAACAAAGATAATCTAATTCAAAAACAAACTTTCAATAAATTAATAAGCAGGCATAAAAAATTATTTATCCCTATATTCATTTTCCAAACAAAAATAAAAAAAATCTTAATGATGGAATACGACAATAATATACTGCTACGATAATGACTCTTATAGAGAGGGGAGTTTGGTGGGTTTGTTTTTTTAACTCTGTAGATTTCCATTATGTAGAGTAGAGTATGTGGTACTTAAAGGCATTGTCTAAGTGTTCTACATTCTTTTCCCTTTATGTCGGAACCCAGTGACATAAATATGCACAACAACACAATTTTATGTTGTTTAAATTTCATTTATGAATGAAGAAATGGATTCAACGTGTTTAAAAACCCATGGGGCACTCAGATTACATAGAATTGACCACTCAAATATGCATATACAACAATTTCTAACTGGATTTCAAGCAAATATCCCTGGAAAATATCACCAAAAAAAGACCAAAACGTAAAATGTTTAGACTACGACGTACTTAAACATCAAATTGATATCAATAAATAGAGGTGAGATAAAATTGTTTTGATTTATTATTTTTTGAAATATGGATGAAGTCATACATTTTAAAACAATTCAAATTTTGAAAACATATTCAAAATAATCAAAAACTTATAATTGTTTACAAAATGTTTTATTAAATTTAAAAAATTTAAGAAATCCCCCTATTAAATCTATTTTAATTAAAAAAACCAACTTCAAAATCAGGTTAAATTGGACCTAATCCATAATCCCTTGACCATGATTTAAACAATGTCTCGCACACCAAAGATTTTCTCTATGTTACCTAATCTTTTTGTAAAAAGATATGTCTGCAACATTCGGTAATAACAATAGTTATACATGTAATCACTCAATATTCTAGACACCATTTAGTGTAAGAATGTCATAATGGCCAGCATAGGGTATATAATAATAATGGGGATTGAGTGAATGACTAAATACTTAAAAAATCCTTATACCAAATCCAAAACCAAGCATTATATATAATTAGTCTAATGTAAGGGTATATAATTTAAATGGTATTTTAATGATCACACACTTTAAAATCAAATCATGTAGCAGTTTAAACTTGTATTAATCAAAATAATGAGAGAGAAATCGATTATTTTGGTTTGAAATCTAGTAATAATCATTTCGGATTGATGGCATTGCAAATATCAATTGTTAACATTGCAAAATTAGGTTACAATAAGGGTATTATAGGGTGTTGAATTTATTTTCACATTAAAAACGATGATTTCAATAATCCAAAATTGCAATTGCAATGAAGTTTCCTTGAAAACATTTTGAAATAATGTTGCAAGAGATTGCTTTTATTACAAGTCATCCATTGAAATTAGTTTTTATAGGTGATTTGATTGGTCAATTTATCTTGATTGTTTTTTTCTTAATTTTTTTTTTTATATATTTAGTGAAAAGAATTATATTTTGTATTAGAAAGTTGTTGCAACCTCACTAGTCAACGTAATAATATGAAAGGAAATAGTGTCCACTGTCTGAGAATATGGACTGGAAAAAAATCTTTAAAACTGATTGAAAAAAGGGTTGTACTATCCTTCATAGAGCATGCTCAAAATATTATATTGGTGTACATTCTATAAAAGACTACTTAAACTAAAAAAAAATTGCAGCACATGAAAATTTGAGGTTATTGTAAAGCATGTCGGTCATGGGCCTCCTCTTGTGCCACCTAGAGGTCTTCATCCATGTTTGTTGGTTCCATTGATCCAGGTGGATGTTGGTGGCTACCCACCTATTCCACTGGCTCAAAGAACAATTTTCCATTTTGGAAGTTTTTTATAGTTTTTTCAAGTCCCAAACTTTTGGGGCCATTTTGAGGCCCTAAACGACGGTTTTTTGGACTTTGGGGGGGCTAGAAGTTGCAAATGGCATTTCTTAACCCCTGACAGAATTTGTACTTGTTGGATTGTTCCCTTTTTATATCTACTCTTATTGGTCTTGAGGGATTCTGATTCTTGTTGACCATTACAGATTGACCCTGGTTCATAACTAAGAAGCTTCCCAACAAAATCCCTTAAAGACTATCGACCCCTCTGGTAACCTAGAAGGAAACGCAATACACGAAGTGTGCTGCGCAATCTCACCTGAGATAGCTCTATGGGTGGCTTCAATACTTAGGTGTTTGCGACCTGAGACTGAGCGAGATCTGCACCTTAACCTTTATTCAGTTCATTTAACATCTAGTATAACATTCATTCTATGCATGCATGTGGGATATCAAATTTACTTAGTTACTTCATTCATTCAACATTCATCAACTAATCAGATGCAAAGACACATTCATTCAATCACATAACACATTGTTATCGTGGTTCACGCCCTCCTAGGCTACGTCCACAAAGATTTGGCTCTAAGGCTTTTATTATAGTTTGGAAATATCCATGTCGTGCATGGTTACAATATTAGTTCTTCCTTCCTCCCACAGGATCCTCGATCCCTGCGAGGCTGACTAGATCACACCAGGTTCCTCAGCCTATGATCTAACCCTCGGGATCAAGTAGCTCATGCCTTGTCTATCTCACCAAATTAATGACTCATACATTCCTTACAATTCTCTTCCTCTCTGTGACCTCTGTGGTCTCTCTCTGCATATATCTGTATATGTGTATCTCTCTCTGCATCTATCTTCATCTCTCCTTTCCTATAATTACTACTTCCTTATATTTTTGGCTCACAAACCATTACAATGCATCAGAAAAAACCTAACCCTAGCGTCATTAGGTCTTCCATGCATGAACGTGTGTTGCTTTTCCTTCCATCTGTCTTTTTCCTCTTGCATGCTTCTCTTCCAAAAATAGCCTTTCTTCCTGATTCGAACTGCATCCAACAGGTCCCCAACACTAACATGTGTCTTGTCCCGAGCCACCTAATCCTTGTGTGCTTCATCGATTTCTTTTGCAATCTCCTAAAAATTCTCTGTGATCTCCTTTGCTTGCATTTGGGCCTGGCGGTCTTCTCCTTGAGTGCATCCAATACTTGCATTGCAATCTCGTCGTTGACCATACTTGCGCACTCTACTTGAGTTTGTGCCATGTTATTCTTTTCTTGTTTTTCCTGTGCAATGACCTCTAATGTCCACTCCTGGAGTGGCTCCATTTGAGCCTGGCACTCATTTTCTTTGTCTACGCAACTATGAGTTTTTCCTGTAGTTTCTTCATATCCCACACTCCTTTGACATGCTCTGTGATCGACATTGTCTTTCGCCTCTTCTTGAGGTCCTAGATAGTTGCGCTTATCCTTTCTTCTTCTTTTTCCCATTGTTGGACCTGTTGATCCTCTTCCATCTTCATCCAAAGTTGTGCTACCTTCTTGAACAAGTCGATCGCTGCATGGACTTGTCGCTCTATCTCCTTTCTCTGTGTTGATGCCTCCTTCTTCCTCTGCTCCTTCACTGATCCGTATTTTATGAGCAGAACGAAATGACTACAAATTATTACCATATGCTTAACACAGAATAACAGAGATACAATAAAATTGGTTTCTATTCAATGAGGAAATAAGTTGAAACTGTAAAATGCAGTGGAAAACAAGCTTGTTGGAATGGTGGTGGCTTATCTCTGAGAAGAGATGTGACGACTGTGCTCATTCAAAAGAAGATGATTAAAATGAGGCTCTCAAGGCCTTTTTACAATAAACAAGTGTTTCAAAAACCCTAAACATCCAAAATCCTAACCCTATGAGATGAAGCGCCAAAAGTCATGTGGGCCCCGTTTGGGTAAGTCAGTACATCAACTTCCCGAGGTCGTAACTTTTGCATACGATCTTCGTTTTAGGCATATGATAGCCCATTGGAAAGATCTATCCGAAGACTACAACAATTGTGCAAAATTTCATCATTTTGCACTCGCAACATACCCCATAAAAACGTCGTTTAGGGCCTCAAAATGGCTCCGGAAGTTCAGGACCCGAAAAACTACTAAAAATAGTAAATTATCAAAATTGCTAGAAAGTTGTTTTGAGCCAAATGAAAAGGTGGGTGGCCACCGATATCCACCTGGATCATTCACCTCTGATGGAGTGGTAGGTATGAGCTTCTCTTGGAGGTGCTTGATCTCCTGTCTATATTGATTGATTTTCTTCACAATTTGATCAATCTTCTGTGTCACTGTGAGTTCGACCATCTATGTGCTCTTTGGTATTTTCTCATAGGCTACGGCCAATCCCTAATCCATCCTATCCACGTAGTATTTTTCATATTTGGTCTCGATCTTATCCTGCTCGAGTAACAATTCGAACTCATCCCGGTTGTCCTTTGTCTGTTGCAATTTTGTTGTGTCTGTACGTGCGTGTGACTGTACCTCCTGTGTGACATTGACTTGCATTTTATACAAGGCCTTGGTTGGTATCCCTGTCAATACCAACTGTATTTGGGCCAAGTCCTTTAGTGGTGTCTGCCCCATGATATCTTCCATGTGCAACATGTTGGGTTTGACATGAAATGTCGAGCTCAGTTGTGCAATCATATATATCTTGTCCTACTTGCTTGATCCATCTTCTCCTCCTATATGTGATGTTGATGGGACTATTCCTATGTTGTTGTTGGTCGTCTGCACTTATATGAGTTGTTGGAGGAGCTTATGCATATATGCCATCTCCTCCTCAATCACATCCCTTTGGCGCTGAGCATTGTCAAAATCCTCCATTGTGCAATCCTCAACCATTTGGGCCACCATGTTTGCATCGTCCTCCATGATCATGTATTCTAGGGGCATTCTGTGTGCCTTATATTTCTTGCGTGCAACCCCCATTTGTATGAATGGCCTCTTGCTTTGGCCTTACTCCTATTGAGTAGCACTTGATGTGGTTCGTTGTGTTGTCTCAGTTTGTTTCTCCTGTACCTGTGGCACCTATGTGTCGTTCTTTTTCTCCTCCTAGGTGCTCTTCTTGGACGCCCCCCCTTTTTTCTGTTGCGCCTTGTTCTGACCTATCCTCAGCTTCTTGGGAACTGTTATCTCTTTGGAAAGCTTTTGTCCCTGCCCTACCTGCTCCTCCATTTCTGCAGGCATTTCGCAATTGAGGACTGGAATCCTCGAGTCATCATCCCAATCCTTGATGGCCATCTCTATGTCCTCCTCCTTGATGCAGTAGCGCAGTTGTAGCCATTGATTGTCGAGATATTTTCGTGCTTGGATCCAAATTATTGTCTAATGTATTTGAAGTTGTCTATGCCCTGATACTGTGTGATTTCTTCCGGTGTCACCCTCCAAGTGTTGGTGATTCTCTCTTGTAGGTCGTTGTGATATCCTTCAAATATGGCTGCATTCACCTTTCTATTCTTGGGGTCCAAAGAGCAACCCAACGATAGGTATCGCACTGCATGGCAAGGATTGGGTCTAGTGGCAAAGAATGAATACCTCAACTCCTTCCATATGAGCAAGGCTATCAGGATGAGTAGCCATGAATAGTGAATTTTTGTCCCCAAATCCTATGTGTCCTTGCAGTCGTCCATGAATAGATTCAACAAATAAGAGGCCCGACTGAGTGTGGTGCCCTCCGCACACTCTGCTGCAACTGCAACAACCCTGGCAGGGACTTCCTCCTTACAACATTTCCTGAGTAATTTGATTTCCATAAATTTCGTGGCCATTCTTGTTACTACATCACTAATACGCCTGATTATGATTCCGAACGACCCCCTTTAGGTACCATACTTCTTCATTTCCTCAGCCAGTGCTTTCTCCTTCATTTTTTCCTCAAGGAACTGTGCAGGGTCCTCCCTTCATGATGGAAGCCCTGTGATGTATGCAATAAGCTCTACGTCTATTGAGACGAGTTGTTCCAGCCACAGATATCCACCATGGGTGACTGTCATCAGTTGCTTGACGCAGTTGTTTGCATATTGGCCCCTCCGAAAGTGCGGAATGTCCAACAGAAATAGAATCCCATTTTTGGCCAGTCCGACTACCCACTGGACTGGTTGATTAATTGGTTCGCCAAAGGGTCCTATACCCACAGTCTATAGGTAAAATTTCTTGGCGAACTCTGGGAAATTTTCTGTGTCTGTCACATCATGGTCTGAGTACCTCAATTTCTCCACATGGCCTAACATATTTCCTTCTATACGTACCCCTTCCAAAATGCATGCAAGACAATGGTTGTTGTGGCTTGCCTGCGCAGTGACCTTGGTACCGCCTATTTTCCCTTCCGCTGTGGTGGTTGACTTGAGGTTCCAACCTCCATTGTTTGCTCTTCTGCATGCTCTTCTGGTTGGTCAGTGACATGTTCCATTGTTCCCTATTGTGGTTGTTTCGACGTGGTTGTGTGTGATATTTCTGACATGGTCGTTTCCTCCTGGTTCGATACCGTCCCATTAACTCTCAGGTGTTCTTCAGGGTTTCCAGAGTGCAAATGATTTCCTCCATCCTCAGCCTATTTTCCCTGTCCCCCTTCTAGTTCATCCATGTCCATGCCCATTGGTGTTTTCTGCTAAGTTTCCTCCACAGTAGGTGTGGGGCTTCCTGGTGTCATATCGAGAGACAGGATTTCATCCACATTGATGACTTTTGGAGGCTGAAGTGGTTGGTATTCGCTTCCCTGTGCTTGCGACGAGGATCTGGCGATGCTTCAAGGTTTTCGTCTATTCTGGTTCGGTTCTCCCTGTTTGGGTGGTGTCATGGTGTTCAAGTTTTTATCCGTTGAATGGAGTGGCCTCTGTAACCTCTGCACCCTTCACTCTTAGCTCTGTATATTCTATGGCTTATGTTTTTCTCAATTGCACAATAACTTTCCCAATCTTGTGTACTAGCTTATATAGGAATTATTTGAAGCTTCTTGGATACGTTACCCCATTTACGTTTTAATTGAACCGACACTTCCTGTGTTATTTATATTGAATTCCCTTTCCATCACTAGTTTGTGTGATTAATGCGGTGTCTCATCATTCATTTTTTTCATTTAATTTTGATAGTCATTGTTCGTTGGTGGTTATTTGTCGTATCCTGCTTTCTCGCTATTTTCATTGTTTCCTGCTTGTAGTGATTGTTGGCCTTTTCCTCTATCGTGTTGGCATTCCCGAGTGTGCATGCTCATTCTCTTCTCGGCACCCTATGCCTTTGTTAAATGTTTGTCTTTTCGACGCAGTATCTCCTCTGTGTTTTTTTTTTGTTGTTTTTTGTAAGTGCCCGGGGGTCGACTATTCCTCCTAAGTCCTTAAATTGTATATATCCTTCATCTGTGAAAGTCATCAATTCATACGGTCCTAACCAATGCATATTGAGTTTTCTTAGGTGTTGAAGGGATTTGTTGTAATACAACAAGACTAAGTCTCCTTCCTTGAAACCCTTCCTCTTGATATACCTGTCATGCCAAGCTTTGTCTCTTTCTTTCTGGACTTCCTGTGAAACCCTGCTAGAATCCTATCTTCCTCCATGATCATCAACCGATTTAACCTTTCCTACACTACGCCTTGTTCTTTCATGTTTGTAATTGCTACTATGTGCAGACTAGGTACCAAAAATTCTAACGGCACCACAACTTCTTTTCCATACATTAATCTGAATGGTGTTTGTCTTGTCAATTTCTTGCATGTGGTCATGTATGCCCACAATACTATAGGTATATTTAGGTCCCAATCATCCCTATTAATGTTGCATATCTTCTTTAGGGAATTTTCAAGGATTTTGTTAAAGGCTTCCACTGTTCCATTTGCTTGAGGATGATATGGTGTACTCTTTTGATGATGAACTTCAAATTCCTCAGTCATAGCCTTAGTAATACTATTAATAAAGTGAGTGCCTTGGTCACTCATCAAAATCCTTGGGAAACCAATTCTAGTGATGACTTGCTCAAATAGGAAGTGTATCGTTGTCTCTGAGATGCAATATTTTACTAGTGTTGTTTCTTCCCATCTTGTCAGGTATTTTGTCACAATGATAATGTACCTCGCTCCTGACCTTTTTGTTGGTGGGTTAATTGGTCCCACAAAATCTATTGCACATTTTTCAAATACCTGCAAATTTACTTATGGTCGCAGGGGCATCTCATCCCTTCTATTTGGTTTACCAACCCTCTGGCATACATCACATTTCTGGAAGTAATCCTTTTAGTCTCTGTGAATAGTCGACCACCATAGTCCTACATGAAATACCTTTTGCGCGATAGATTTACCTGCATAATTTCCTCCTGCTATTCCCTCATGAGCTTCTGCCAAAATTCTAGGTCTTTCATGTTCTAGCACACATCTTCTCAAGATGCTATCTACACCCATTTTGTATAAGTGTCCTGCAATTAACTGGTAATTTGCAACCTTGACTACCAAATTTTTCTTCTGCGTGGTGTTGTATTCTTGTTGCACAGTCCCTGTACTCAAGTACTAGATGATGTCTGCGAATTATTCATCGACTATTTGGACTGAAAATAACTGTGCGTCTGGAAAGTTGTCCTCTAGATTTGTAGGTTCCTTCACATTCCTAATCCTCGACAGGTGATCAGGTCCTACGTTCAACTTTCCTAGCTTGAATATCACTTCGAAGTCAAACTCCTGGAACAACAATAACCATCTACAAATTCTCCCCCCCCCAACACTGTCTTGTTGATGAGGTATTTGAGCACTGAATGTTCCGTGAACATCTTGAAATGTTTTCCCAATAAATAATGCCTGAATTTTTGAATCACATAGACCATAGCTAAGCCTTCCCTCTCTGTGGTGTTGTATTTCTTCTCCGATTCTGACAGTTTTCTGCTATCAAATGCTATAGGATGGTCCACTTCTCTTTCTCCTAGCTGCACTAGAATAGATCCAAGTGTTATGGCCGATGCATCTACATGTACGTGGAATGTCTTTTCCCAATCGAGGAATACCAATATTGGTGTGGTTACCATCTTCTCTTTTAGTGTGTCCAATCTGTGCTGACATTCCTCATTCCCTTGAAACTTGATGTATTTTCTTAGCAATTTATCCATTAGCGCAATGATCTGCGCATACCCCTTTATAAATTTCCTATAGTATCCTGTGTGTCCCAATGTCGCTCTCAATTGACGAACTGTTTTTGGTGGAGACAGGTTAACAATTACTGCAATCTTGGAAGGATCTACTAGCAAGCCTTGCTTGCATACTATATGGCCCAACAGTATCCCAAAAGGTGTTCTGAATATGCACTTCTTTATATTTAACGATATCTGGCACTGTCTGCATCTTTCTAACATCAGCCGTAAGAATTCGACGTGGTCCTTCAACAGACTATAGACTGTCCAATCGTCCATGTATACTTCTATAAACTGGTGGATAAATTAATTAAATGAAGCTATGACTACTCTAGAAAATATTTCCTGTGCATTCTTCAGTCCAAATGGCATGACTATATACTGGTAGGATCCCCATTCCGTGGAAAAAGTGGTCTTGTATCTATCTTCTGGTGCTATCTTGATCTGATGGTATCCTGAGAATCTGTCAGTGAATGAATAAGCTTTGTGTCCTCCTACATTCTCCAAGACTTGATCTGTGAACGGGGTAGGGAATGAGTCATGTAAGCATGCATCTTTCAATTTTATCAAGTCGATGCATATTCTTATCCCCCCTTGTCTCTTCTCCTGAACTACCATCAAGCTTATCCATTCGGATTCTTCTACAAGTTCTATGATTCCAACCTCCAACATCCTATCGATATCATCTTTGACTTTGTGCTTATATATTGGGTTTAGTCTGTATGGTCGATTTCTGATTGGTCTTGCCTCAACTTTGAGCAGTATTTTCATTTCTCCTAGTTGTCCTTCTATGCATTTCATTTCTATGAACGTTGTTGGGAACAGGTCATTGTACTCACACAGTAACTCTGTTATACTTTCTATTGTTTTCTCATCCCAATAATCTCCAATGCTGGCCATTTTGGGATTCTCAATTGTCCCCATGTTGAATTTCTTCACATTGATTGATGCAACAATCACTTATGATTCCAGAGGTGTACCTTCACCTTCAACTTCCTCAATCTGAATATCGCACGGGTCATCTTCATCTGGTGCTTCTTCCTACATATGGTAGCATGACAATAGTTCTTTCATTGTCTGTATGTTTTGTTGTTGTTCTTCTGTTATGAGTTCAACTTATGGTTCCTTAATAAATATCACCCCTCTTATTTGTCTAAGTGTTGCATCTATGTTGGGGTTCTCATGCTCAAATGAGAAAGTGACTGTAAAGTTTTGTTGTAATACTATCCAACTCGTAGTTCCTCTACGCAATTCCTGGTCTGTATACCAATTCGTTGGGATGCCTTCTAATGTGTGCACAAAATGGTGAGGCCATTCCTCCAGTGGTGTCATTTTCCACAACGTTCTACACCTCTCCAAGTGTCCTGTTGGTGTCCCCTATCCATCACATTTCTGCCGCTGGTTGCTTCCTTGTTCTGTACCAAACCTAATGCGTAGTAACTGCTTACATTGGTACCAGTCCTTGATTGTTTCTTTTTGCACACCCCACCATCTCGTAGGTGTTTCCTTGAGTGCTATGTCTAAGGCTAAGAGTCTCTAATTTTCTAACACTTCATCTTCATACCATGTCAAGAATGTTTCTAGATCATTCACCTAATGGAAGCTGGGAAGTTCCCTTAGCTCCATACCTACCCATCTTACTGCGTGGTCTATTCTTGCACATATTCTTAGGGAAATTTTGTGTAACCTCTGCTGCCAATTTTCTAAGCCTGTATCCGAGTCTGACGCACATGAGGTGATGCTACACCAGCTGAGTACCCCATCTACAGTTGGGTTTACATAATCCTCATCTCACGCAGTTGTTCTATACAACTGGTTAATTTCCTTCAGGTCCAAGCAAGTAGGCTCTATGAACCTTTCCCCTTCCGATGGGTCCAATGGCTCAATGACTCTATATTATTTTGAATCAAAGGTCATCTTCCTTATCTTTAAGTTTATTATGTCCTGGTTATCAAATGCCTAGTCCAAACCAAGAAATGTTGGATAAGGTGTTGTGTCATCCACTATCTTGATTACTTTGAATTCAACTTTAGTCCGCACTCCATCCAGGTCTATTGTCACTCCTTTTAGTCTTCCAATTGGTAGAACTCTATGTTGATTTTCTAGTTTCATCTGAACCGATGAATATCTTAATGTGGGCTCTCCCATACATTTCCATGTCTTCTTGGGTAATACATTGACTTCAAATCCTAAATCCAGTATAATATCTCCCGTGTTGAAATCTCCAATGATGGCATTCATCCTGAACTCCCTACGTGTTCTCCTCCTTGTATGTAGGTGACTGACTATTTTTTGTTCTAACTTTCCTTTTGCTTCTACGCTACATATTTATAGCATGTTTTGTAATACTTTGACAGAGGATGGATCATTTAGTAGTTTGACACATGATTGAAAAAATCCTTTAATCGTACTTACTTGTCCCAGGGGTTGTGTTTCTTTGGTGTGATCCAACGATGGAGGCATATTGTACTCTGGTACTTCCTTACTATGCTACGCAGTTGATGTCGACGCAATGTATGACCTTATGAATTCTTTTCTATCTTGATTGAATATCTCCTTCTCGTTCTATGCATCGAACTTCTTCCTTGGTTCAACATTCTTCTTCACCCATTGGTGTTGTGTTGGCTCTTGTTGTACTATGTCGTTTCCTTGTTTAGATCCTTCGCATGTAACTATGTTGATGTTTCCTCCTTCATCCCTCACTTATGCTGAAATCCACTGAACATTCTAATTGTTCTAATTCCTCTTGTCCTGGATCTTCCCTAATAGCATAGGACATTCTTTCGTTTCATGATCTGATGCACGACAATACATACAAGTCACTGGTGGAAGTGGACATTCTCTTGCATAGTGTCCTAGTTTTTTACAATTGTGACATATCACTGGTCCTCTACCTCTTCCAAAGCCTCCTTTTGCTCTTCCTCCGTCTCTATAGCCAGCTAGATCCCCTCACGACCCATTATACTGAGGTGCCTAGTTATACTGCATGATATTATAGTGTGGTTGCGTGGTGTTATACAACAGCTACACAGTGTTGTACGGGGTTGGTACTTGATTAAACTGGGGTGTGGCTTTCCCAGTCATGATTTATACATGTACCTTATATGCATATGATGTTCTTTCCCTCATCAACTCCATGGTTTTTCAATCTTTGTCATCATGGCCTACTGACTTGCAAAAGTTGCAATACGATCTCTTTGGTACAGTCTGGTACTTCTGCATCATTGGGTAGTGATATGGATTGTGACCTTGTTTCTTACAAATCTCGCACCATAGTCCTCCTATTGGTAATGGATTTGGCATTCATGTTGCCATGTATTGTGAGAATGTTGGACATTTGTTCTTATGGTGTCCTTTTGTCCTACATGTGGTGCACCAAATGAATTCTCTTTTATCCTTGTTCTTGTTTTGGTTTAGCTGGAATGTTAAGTTCTTCAGATCCTCCTTCAGCTCCTTGATGGCTGGATCTATCTTCTGATATTGGTTCTCTTCCAGTTGCAGGGATTCCTGCAGAGCCTCTTCCTATGTCTGAAAATCCTGTTGTCGCAGTGGATATTTCAAGTGTGGTAATAGTGAATTGATGAACATATGCCTATGCTTCATATATGTCATGACATGTTTCATATTTCCTTTCATTCGTTTGAATCTTTGGTCAATATCCCATATAGATTCTCCTGGTTTCTATCTAATCTCTATCATCTCATTCATGTATTGGTCTTCTGAACTCGGCTTACAGAACTCATTTATCAACAACTTCTTGATATCTCCAATCATTTTGGTGGTTCCTGGTGGACTATTTGTAGCTAAACTCATATACCAATCCAGTGCGTGATCTCTTAATGTGATAGAAAACTGTGCAAGTTTAGTGTCCTCATTTGTGATCTATTTTTCTTCCCAAATATTTTCACAGATAAACAGGTGCTTCTTCGGGTCCTCCGACGCTTCTCCTTTGAATTATGGTAACCTGATCATTGGGTCATGTCCCGCCATCTTAAATGTTGAACTACTACCCACGCATGGTGTAGATACTTGACTACTGCTTCCTGAACTAGCTCCCCCAGTTGTTGTTCCTTATGTAGATGTACTTCCTGTCGTGTTCCCTCTTCCAAAATTTGGTTGTCTAAATGGTGGCATTTTTCTTGGTGTATTAGTTGCACATGGGTTTATGGGTTCCACACTGACACTTCCTCTCTTGGACCTTTCGTCTTCCTCTCATATGTCACGCGCAATATTTCCTCAATCTTCTCCACAGCCTGAAGATCCTCTACCTCCTCTTCATCCCTTTCCAAGCCTTCCCTCACAACTATGACTCTCTTCTTGGTGTTCGCCTTGTATTGGTAGGGTAATCCACTGCGTGTCCTTCCAGTTGTTGCCATGATCCACTTGATCTATTCGTCATCCATCATAATTGGGTCCAAGGCCTCCTCCTTATTTCCTTTATCCACTTCTCCTTCCATTTCTCCTTTTCCTGTCAGTGCTTCCCCCATGTATGCAGGGAAGTTTATCTGTCTGACTCCATTGTCATTACACCTTTGTTATATAGCAATCTCTTAATGGAAGTATATAATGTTTTGATATACCTACCTCGATGTCCCTTCAATAATTCTTGTTCAGCTGCGCTGTACAACTTTGTTGTATCTACTGCAAACTCTGTGATAAATCCGACAATAATTTTGTCTAACTAGAAATTTACTACACGCGTAAACTTATTATCAACTTGTTGTAGCTGCATGATCTCTTCGAGATTCCAATCTAGCTATCTGATCTGATTCGTGGGATGCTTGTCTTTCAATATTTTGATCCACTCCTACAATATGTGTGGGAAATCACAAAAAAATACTTCATGCAAGTCGGTGAATACGTACTTGTCCAGATATTTTCATGGCGTTAACTTTGGGTTTCTGTTATCTTTCTTCCCAAACTCTAGCTCCTTTGTCTTTAGCCATATTTTGATCTCTGCCTTCATGAACTTTCAATCTCTGCCTTCATGAACTTTCAATCTCTGCCTTCAAACTCTAACTCCTTTGTCTTCAACCAACTTTCGATCTCTTTCAACTTATTTTCTTCTGATGCTAAATGTTCATGCTTTGAATGATTCACATGAATGATTATGGTGATGTTATGGTGGATGTTTGATCATTATATTATCATGATGTTTATTTAGCTTCCTTAGTTTCTGAGTTCAAGAAGATCTTGTGTTAATAAACTTTCTTCCTTAGGCTTTTGTAGACCTGATGTTTATAGTAGCCCCTACATTCCTATCAATCAAGTATTCCCTATATTCATACTTACTCCAAATTACTGATTGAAGTTAACCAAGACCTTGATTGTTGGTGCATTCTATCCCTGTTTTCTGAGTTGGAACATTATCATTTTGAGTCTTTTTCCATTTGACCCTTTAAAACACTCTTACATTCACATATAACTTGATGGGTACTGGGCTTGCCTTCCATGCAATATGAAGGTGATTACTAGTGCTAACAACAATCTTGACACTTAGCTAAGTATTATGTTGTTTCGACCTTCATATTAGGCCAATAAAATAACTTTCTTAGTGTTGTTATCGTTTTCTGGTATCCTGGATGACATGAATATGGTTTCTTATGAACTTCATCCAAAACTGTTAGTTTTAAATCTGCCAAATATGGTATGTATATTCTTTTTTTAAATCTAGTAGACCACTTTTGTCCAAACTTAGATCTATTTTGTCTAAACTTTCTGTAGTGTTCTGTAATTCCACCAATGTTTCAGTGTAATTTTTGCCATTATTACCTGCCAACTTTATCCTCTGTTCAAGATCACTTTCTTCCCTGCTAATGTTTATTTCAAACAACCCATGAACTCTTTTTCTCAATGCATCAACTACCTTGTTTTCCTTACCCTTGATATGTCTTACCTCAAAGTCAAATTCACTCAAGAAGGTTAGCCATCTTGCTTGTCTTGCATTAAGGTCCGGCTGACTAAACACAAATTTCACACCACTGTTTTTAGTCAATAACAAAAACTTTATCCCATTATGTAGTGCCGCCACATCTTTAAGGTGTGTATTACAGTTTCCAACTCTAAGTCATGAGTGACATAGTTTTGTTCATGTTCCTTTAGTTTTCGAGACTCATAACAAATAACGCGCCCTTCTTGAGTTAGGACACCACCTAGTCCTTATTTACTCGCATCTACACAGACGATGAAGTCTTTATCTGGGTCTGCTACCTTTAAAATGGGTGCGGTCATTAATAATTCCTTTAACTTATTAAAACTATATTGACATTTCTGTGACCAGTTGAACTTGATCCCCTTCTTTTGTAATGATGTTATAGGGTATGCAATTTTGGAAAATCTCTCTATAAATCTGCAGTAATATCCGGTGATTCCCATGAATGACCGGATGTATTCCATGTCCTTAGGAATCAGCCACTCCAAGATGGATCTTATTTTCTCAGGATCGACTGCAATGCCTTCTACAGAAATTACATGGCCTAGGTATTGTATTTCCTTCTGATAAAAATCACACTTATCGAATTTATAATATAGTTTGTGCTTTCTTAAAGTTTGCAGCCCTATCCTTAAGTGTTCTTCATGTTCTTCTTCTGTTTTAGAATATACTAGAATGTTGTCAATAAATACTAACACGAACTTTTCCAAGTACTAACTAAAAATACTGTTCATTAGACACATAAACGTGGCTGGCGCGTTAGTGAGTATGAAAGGTATAACCACAAATTCGTAATGTTCATATCTCATTCAAAAAGTTGTTTTACTTATGTCCTCATCTTTTATCCTAACCTGGTGATGACCAGATCGTAAATCCAAATTCGATAAAATCTTTTCCCCACCTACTTGATCGAACAGATCATTTATCCTAGGTAATGGGTGCTTGTTCTTAATAGTCATTTTGTTTAATTGTCTGTAATCTATGCATAATCTCAGAGTTCTGTCTTTATTTTTCACAAAGAGGAATGGTGCTCCCCATGGTGAATCACTCGGTCTGATATATTCTTTGTCCAATAATTCCTGTAGTTGAATTTTTAGTTCTGTTAATTCCGACAAACTCATTCGGTAATGTGCTTTCAAGATAGGGGTTGAACCAGGTAGTAGGTTGATAGAAAAGTCTATCTCCCTCCATGGGGGTAATTCATGTATCTCATCAACAAACGCATCTCTGAAATCATGCAACATGGAAAAATCCTCCAAGTTGGGTTTATTTTCTTTTTCTAACAGGTTTGTTACTTGGATGGCATAAACTTGACAAACCTTTCTCATGCATTTCTTGAATTGCATTGCTGAGATCTATCTAACTGAGACTGGTTTTTGTATACCTTGGACTGTCCTATCAGTGTCATTTTTGTCTTTATACTTAAGTGATTTTTCATAACAATCTAGCATTGCTTTATGCCTTTATAACCAATCCATTCCGATAATTACATCATAAGATCCTAACAATAGAATTTTTATATTTGTCTTTATGTTTTGACCACCTAAACTGAACTCATAATTCGAAATAAAGTCGACAACTTTTCTTTATGTTCCTATTGCTAGTTGTACCAGCCAAGATTTTGCGTGTTTTATTTTCTTAAGTTTATTTGACTCTAATATACCAGGCATGATATAACTTAATGTAGCTCCAGGATCTATTAAAACATAAATTCAAGTGTTATTGATTTTACCTTCAATTTCCACCACAAAGAACTGGTGGTCAACTTATTGACCATCCACGAGTGCATTGATCCGATGTAAGCTTCTACCTACATCCCCTACTGTAGAGGCTTCTTGTAAATTGTGAACAGTAGTTCTATTTTCTGCAATCAGACGTGGATAGTTCCTCCTTAGATGAGGTTCTCCACATTGCCATCATTTTAGCAGTTCATGGGGGCTATCCCCAAATTTCTTTGTTCCTAGATTTACCGGTTTACTACCTCCTTGCATGTTTGGATTGTTAGAGTGAAAAACTTTCCTTGGAAAGCTTTTTTCTATGTTATGATAGGGGGTTGGCTGGTATACCTTCTTCCGCTGGTTCATTCGGTCTTGTTTCTTGTCTTTCCAAGCCTTGGAAAATTATGTCCCTTTTTCGTATTGGTCGTAACACATTTGGGATTTCCTAAATACTTCACTCAAGGACTTGGGATTATCAAATTTGATTATGTCCTTGTAGGACTGTGGTAAACAGCTTAGGAATCGCTATATTTTCACTTTATCCTCCCGGATATAAGGTACGAACCTTAGTAATTCCAGGAATTTGTTTATCAGATCTTCCATAGCCATTTGATCAAGTCATAGTTCATAAAATTATTTAGTTTTTCTTTCATAGTAAATTTCAGATAGGTATTGTTTCTTAAAGTATTTCTTAAAGTCTCACCATTCCATCTGTTTCTCCTTTAGTCCCTTGGCCAATTCCAGGCCTTGCCACCAAATGCTAGCTTTTCCTTTCAGATTATAGATGGCCATTCTAACCTTCATATTGCTGGAATAGTTGTATATCTGGAAATAATTCTTGATGTCTAATAACCATGCTTCAACTTCCTCCCCTGTTCTGGATTCCCCATCAAAGGTAGATGGTTTGATTTTCTTAAATTCTCCTTCAAGGTGATCCACCTGTTTCCTTTTTCTATATGTTTTAGTTTTATCTTCTGCTGGAGGTGTACCTTCAGATGAACTATCCCCTTTCTCTACTTTGGGACCAAAATTCTTGGAGGCCCTTTTACTAACTTCTTCTTCCTGGTTATCATCCTTTGGGGTTTTCTTTGTTATGATACTTCACAACAAGACGTCATTTATTTCCTTCTGTTCCTGCTGTGCCTTTTTCAGTTTCTCATTGTCTGCTTTGAAAACCTGTAACTCAACAATGAGATTTCTCATCGTTTCCAAAACCTCGGTAGGTGAGATTTCCTCACTGTTCTATCTCTTATCTTCAGGAGTTCCTTGTCGAGGATTCTCTTCAAGACTGATTTCTGCTTCATCCTGGGCTGCCATAATTAACACAAAACAGAAAGGAGTTTTTTGTTTGTAACAATAATGGTTTGTTAGTTTTACATAGACAGAGATATGTGCTAAGTAATTAATTTGGCCCTGTTCAAGGTCCAAGTGTTGTAACCTTGGCTCTGATACCATATGTAATGTTTCCCATATTTTGCGATAATTTTTTTTTTTTTATAAGGTCGCTAATTTTTATCATTGGATTTAAACAAAAGAGAACTTCTAACAATCATAGATTCAAACATAAACTTCATAACTTCAATCATAACATCATGACGTAGAGGTTTCACTACCCTCTTGGCATCCATAACTTGGTCTTGCAACTTCTTGTCTAGGTGCACATATCTAGTAGGACCTTCCACTCTACCCTCCATAAGAGTGGGGTGAAACTATTACTCAAGGCTTATATTTCTTTGGTCCTCATTCTAGAATACAAGGTGTTTTCCTTTTGTAAACTATAGGACCTTTTTCCTATTTGCGCAAATTCTATCGTATAACACATAACCTATAACACCATGATCATTCGTTATATCGTGGTGATTGTTTATATAAGTATTAACACTCGGGACAAAGTGATTAGCGCAAAGGGGCATGGTTACTATTTGATTGACCACATGTTAACGAACAGTATTCAATCATTTACTAGGCTACAGTTAAGTGTTAAAACATAACCAGAACGACCAAAGGAGCGCGTTCTAAACCTAACTGGTCTGCACTTATTCTTCTCCATAAATGAGAATTAAGTAAGGTGGCAAGAGCGTACTGTCAAGTTTTAAAGACCCTACCTGCGATATTAAACAAATACCCTGTGGTGTAATCCTTTGATTAATGCTCAGCCTTCGCGCCCACTGTACTCTCGCCACCTCAAATTGATCACATGGCCTCGGCACAAATTCTTTACTCATCCATTACTCGGCTCATTAGGGGTTTTCCAGTGTTGTTTTGTCAATTCCTATCCATGTGTATACACAGAACTTGCCCAATCAACCTCTGTTACTCTTCAGCTAAATGTAATGACCAGCCATCGTGAAGTTGGGACTCGCATCGATTACAAGAGTGTCTTTAGAGAAAAATGGTCAGATTCTTTGAAAGGTAAGCATTCTTCTATGCTAGTTATTCTTCCTTTGTCCTACGTGGTTACCCTGTTTGGTAAAGATACATAGACTCTATATGTATCCTCCCGAGCACTGAAGCTTTTGGAAAGACTTATTATCTGTTCTGTAAAGGCTCTTAAGTAGGAGCTTAGACTACTGTAATAAAGATAGAGTTCGATTGAAATTGGGCTCTGTCGCTTCATGATTTCTCTTTTCCTTCTTGCCTCCATCTGATATGTAAACAAAGAATTTTCTTCTCGAACCCTATGTGTTTTAATCTTAGAAGGTTTTTTGTGGAATAACATCATGGCCAAAAGTTGTAACTCTGTGTTTAAACTTTATTCTACAAGGGTTCTTCATCGAGGGTGGAAATTCGATTCTCCATTGTGTAAACAATCATTCTCTACAGGTCGACATCCCACTATAATTTATGTAGGAACAGATCGCATTTCATTGCGTTGAACCTTTATATTTCACCTCAACCTCCCCGTACAGAGTCTTGGCATTCTGGATTATCCACTACAATCTTTGTTGTAAAGTAAAGTAGTTTTCCTTTATTATTTGTACAAACTAGAGATCTCTACAGGGTTTTCCTAGTTGTGGCTCAATGCATCTAAGAATGATGATGGTTTCACTGTGCATTATTAATCTATAGAGTCTTTAAAGGAATTTTCTAAGAGGATTTACCCCATACTCATCGAACGACACATGGTTGTTTAGGAAACATAAAAGGGTTTTCGTCTTATCTTTGTCGACAGGGGTTTCTAGGCACCCTGAAACCTTGTTGACTCTCGTTGTCTATTATCGTCGACCGTTAATGAAAAATTTATTAAAGGGACAAGGGTGAAGTATCATGGTTGTAATGGTCTTGCAGTTTGTAAAATTTTGATAGTGTATAATCTCTATATATTTTAATCATTTCAATTTTAACATTTCCTTGTATTTCTTTTTGGTAATCACTGTTAATGAATTGCTTATAGCGATCTAATGATGGGACCCCTAGTTTTTTCGAGGGTACCCATTAGATCGACCTTGACCCACTTCTCCCTTCTAGTCTATGGATGTCTTCCCCAACCGCACGGATGATACGACCGATCCAGACGGCAAGTTAAGTGATGTTGCGAAATCATAGATGTTATATTTCTGTAGCATAGAGATTGTCTTGGATTTTAATCTAATTTGCTATTCAGAATTCTATTAAATTCTTGTTCTCATTACTGTTCTTAGTTCTTCGCAGGACTTTTGATGCTTGCAATCTCCCAACTCAAAATCACGCCCTGTACAGAAGGTATTCGGGTTCTAAAGTGGCGCTTAAACAATACTTTCCAGGTTCTATTATGTGAATAGATTTGTATACAGTTTCATGGGTAGAAGTGCCAAATTTCTATGGCAGTTGGTTTAAATATGTATTTAGGTTTTTAAAGGAAATCCCTAAGGGTTGAACCCTTGTCTCTATATAAAGAACATATTAAAGTGTAATGAATAAGAATTTCTCCATCGTTCATAGATTATAGTCGATTTTCATGGATAAGACTAAATCGGTCAAATCCTTGTTTCGGTATATTGGTTATGTTATATTTAGAGTTTTGAAGTGGATAATTACTCTCGGCTATCACCGAACATGTGTATACCTATAATATAGATGACTCCAGTCAGTGTGTCTGTAATACATTTAATTTTTTCCTATATTGATTCATTTTCCAGAAATTTCCTTTGTGACCAATCATACTATTTGTTTTCTTTTATCTCATTGATATCAGACTATTATAGATACTGGGACGATTTATATTTTTGTTAACAAAGATATGAATTTTTGAATTTATCAGAATATGTGTAAATCCATTTAAGGGTTCTAGAATATCTTTGAATTCATCGGGCCTTCGCGCCTCTAGTATTTAGTTCCAGAACTTTGTTTGTGTTGACATATTTGATTCGTTTTCATATATTATTTCCAGTACTTAATATATGGTCAGCTAGGCCTAATTGTCCTCCAATTTATCATTAACACCTATTGATATATATATTGTAGGCTTTTTGCAATGAGTCTTGTAATTCGTATGGTTATTTTCATACATATATATTTATATAGGTACTTGCATACATAGTTATCTCCAACTAAATATAATCGTTTACAATAGTAGTTTAAATATGACATGGTAATTCGTCCAAAATCAAGGATTACTCACAGAGATATATGTACGTATTATAGGTATGTAATATTCGTAAATCTCAGGTTTAATTCCAGAGAAGTGATTATTAAATAGAATAATCAGATATACAAGGTGCATCGAACTGGCAGTAATTTCTAACATAATTAATGAAGTAGAATTCTTATAATTATAGTTATAGTTCTTGGTATAATTTCCATCCAATTTCATCCTAGTCAACTACTTAGTAGAATTTACTCGGCAGCTGCAGTTAAACTGTGAGAGTCTATCCTACTTAGCACTATAGTCCTTCAGAATTTAATAACAGAGCACCTCATATATATATATTAAACAGATAGAATCCTACCAGCCAATAATTCATCATGACATGTAAACAGAGAAGGAGAAAGTAGACATATCTGGAAAAAACTGTTGAACAACAAATGGAACTGCCATGTTCCTCCCAACCTTAGAACAGTGCAGCCAAATCACTTGTCCTGTTCATCCCCTAGCCTGACCATGAATCCATGAGGGCTAACTCGGAACTCCTCCTCAACAAATGCCTTTCAGTTTCAACAGTTTTCTCCTTGCCTCACACTCAACAAGTAGTGTTCGTAACAACAAGAGATAGATTTCTTTCCCCCCCAGCATACTAGGCAACATCCTGCCTCCTCCCATATGCTATATATCCAAAAGCAAAAGTGCCTAGGTCTTTTTCCCTTTGGGAATTTTTGTAGCTTTCCAAATCCATGATTTTCATGGGTTGCCAATGGCCAAATTCCTGATTTTACACTTGTAATAATCAGCTCTGAGGTAGTTCCAACATGTTCCCCACTCATGGAGTCATGGTCAGTTGATTTTAACCTGGTTTTTCCATTTGTCCATCAACAATAAATATACAATATTTTTGCTTCATACAATTGTCATAGTCAAGTAGTTATTTGGGTCAAATCAGATCTTTTCCCAACAATCATAATCATTAATTACAATTAACTAAATTTGAAATTCAAAATTTCCATAAATGGCAAAAAATTTCCAATTTTGAATTTACCAAAAACGGAAATAATTTTCTACGAAATTTCAGACTTTAAAAATAGATTTATTTTGGGGATGTTACAGACATCTAGTTCTAAAATACTGTGGGGCTCTACACAAGTACATCCAAAATGAAATGGATTTTTTGGACATCTCATCATTGGGAGTCTCTTATCGATATGATGTGAAAATCAAGGAGAAATTTAAGAAACAAAACAAGCGAGAGTTCGTGTCTGCAAATCTGCAACAACCAAAGTATGGTAAAGGCAGACTAACTCACAGAAAAACCAACCTCAATACATCAAGTACAAGACATGGGAAAATAAGGGTAACATGAAGACACAGAAGGACACTAGAAAGCGGTGCGACTTCCACAAAATCCCTTGACACACCACCAATGAATGTTCCTCGAAATAGTCATTGGTGGTCGAGTTCAAAGAAAAAGAGCCAAGTTTCAACTTAGACTTTGATTCAAGAAACAATAAAAGGAAACAAATCATCGATGTATAACCCATTTCTACCGTCGCGACCACAACAATCCAACCAGAAGAACCAGAGGATCCCAAGGAGGGGGAGTGCCTCCTCCATTCACAAATGTGGGTGAAGGGGACCCCACTACATTTCATTATTGATAGAAAAAGCCAAAAGAACTTCATCTTAGCAGAGGTTGTCAAGAATTTGGATTTTCTAAAAACACCACACCCACAACCATACAACATCGGGTGGCTTCGCCAACAACGAGATCTTCGTGTCAGCCAATAGTGTCACATGTCCTACAACATCAAGTCCTTTAAGGATGAGGTATTGTGTGATGTTGTCCCACTGGAAGTCTTTGATGTTCTGTTAAGCCAACCACATATGTGGAAGTGTCATTTTGTTTATGAGTCTCGACCCCATAGTCTCATTTTTATTCTAGGGGGTCAACTTTATAGGATACAAGAGGTAGTTCTAACTACTGTCCTGACAAAACAATGCCGCAAAGTAATCTCTCATACTGCAAAGTTTAGACTCTTTGTGATCCAGTCAGAAAGTGAACAGAAGGACATTGCAACCACTTTCGCCTTGGTCCAAGACCCTTCTATTTGATAGAAGTAGATCACAATATTGTAGAAGAGCACACATATATTCTTACTTCACCTATGGGGGTGCCTCCACATTGCTCAGTCAAGCAAAATTATAACAGAGCCCTTCATATTCTTCATCCTGCATCTTCACCGATAGAGTCCTCCCACACATAAACCGAGATAGATCATGCAACTATATTGGTTAAATGGATCCGAACCCTCCATCAACAGGTTCATGACAACCTTCAACAAGCTAAGAAGGACAACATCTTCGACAAGCCAAGCATCTCACCAAGGTTCAAATCTAGCAAAAGCTTCCCTGGGAACTTGACGCAATGGAGACCATTGCTTCCTAAGGGGGGAGGAATGATCTAGGCAGATATCAATGACCACCCACTTATTCCACTAACTCAAAGAATAATTTTCGATTTTGGTAGTTTTTTACAGTTTTTCGTGTCCCAAATTTTTGGGGCCGTTTTGAGGCCCTAAATGATGTTTTTTTGGACTTTTCGGGGGCCAAGAATTGCCAACAACATACCCCAACCCTCAACGTAACTTGTACTCCTTGATTAGACCTTTTCGATGAGGTATCAAATGCCCCAAATGAAGATCGTATGAAAAATTTATGCCCTCATGAAGTTGACGTATCAACTACCCCCATCGGGGCCCACAAACCTTTTGGTGTTTCATCTCCCAAGGTTAGCTTTTTGGATGTTTGGGGTTTTATCGTTTCTTCTTTATGTTAAAAAGGCCTTTGAGCCTAATTGTAAACACATCTTCTTATGAATGAGCGCATCCATCACAACTATTCTCGAAGATAAGCTGCTACCATTCTAGCGAGTTCATTCACTCTGTATTTTTACAGTTTCTGTACATTTCTCTCATTAATAGAAATTGTGTATTATTGTATCTCTCTGTGTCTTGCAATATTTTTGTGTATTTCATTGTTATATCTCTGCCTTCATTTCGTTCTCAAAATAATCTAGATCATCCATGTTTCTTGAAGTTCCTAGGACTAAATCATCTTCATTGAACCCCTCTGTAACCGAGCCAACCAACATTTTGATAATTGAAATTGTTGATTAAGATCCTTTTACCAAATTTGAAATATGTTGATGAAGAAGAGCACATTCTGCCTCTAATCTCTCTATTTGTCTCTTTTGTTGAAGTAGAGTTTCCAATACCACTCTGTGTCCTCTACTATGTTCTTCATCTTGTTCAACTAGTCTATCTGTAGCTAAGGAAATTGAGACTATGTTGTCTATGTTGAAGACTTATTTTCTTTGTATCACTCTTTACGTATATGAGATTTCACATAGTGGGAAACAACTTGGATGTTGACTATGATTTTCCATTGTGTTTAAGCTCCAATTGGCCCAAAGGGATTGTTTCTTTTGACCTAAAGAAGATAATTTAATTCGCTCTAAGTCCACCTTGATAATGCCTTCTAAAAACAGAGGGTACGCTTGGAATACATGCCCAAAATCAAACACTTCCCCCGGTTTGGAATCGTTGGCATGGCTCTATGGTTGAGAGACTTCCATTTGTACACAATACTCAGAGTAACAAAACAAATGAGCGCAATTCCTATTGGACAGAGTAACTTCCAACAAAATGCAATTTCCTTAGTATAATGCTAACACCTTAACACCTTTGCCTGATTATTTGTAGCTTTTCCTAATCCCCAATCATATCTTTCTTATATTCCATCAGCATCTAGTATGATCTAGTATGAGCCGTTGAGTCCGACGTACATTGTCCTCACAAGCGACAAATGACTGCACTTCCCATCACAGTGCTTATCACGTCACGGAGTATATCTACTTTGAAAGAGAAATGTAGAATTATTATTTTTATATAAATATTAGTGACATAAATCATATTTTTAGATATAGAAATGTAAAATTATTATTTTTATATAAATATTAGTGGCATAAATCATATATTTAGATAGCGACGCCGTCTCTCATTGGCGGGCTGACTAAATGAAGCGGAACGACTGAGTCGTGGGCGTGCAGTGTGACATCATCATGGTGCGGCGGGGTCCACATGAATGGATTCCCACAATAAATAAAAAAGAAATAGTCCAAATAAAAGGTGGTCGGTCAAAATAAGCAGATAATGGTCATGGCCCACTTGAGAATATTTGTGATGACAATTATAACAATAGTAGTGGCGTGGGTTTTTGCCTATCTCATGGACTCCAACCAATTTAACTTGGACCGGCAATGGAGCCAAATCCAATAATTTCTTCTTGGTAGACCATCTCAGGTTGGATATTTTTTGGGGGATGTAGAGTAAAGTGGTTAGTTAGGTGGGCTTTATAATTTATTCATAATTTGTATTAACAATTAAATGATATGGATTTTTTTAGGTTTAAATTAAAAAAAAAAAAAGGTATATATCATAAATTAAATAACCAAATTAATAAGTTTAAAATTTTTTGAGTTTGAATTTCAAATTAATAAGCATTTGGACTAGTAGTAGAGTGGTTGTTGACCATATCTTTAAGTGACACAGATATATGACCAAATTGATAGTTTAATCTTTGCATAAGTTATAGTTAGACAATAAAGATTGGTCTTCCAATTGTTTATCAACAAAGATTGGTCTTCCAATTGTTTATCATCAAAACTGAGGCATTGATGGTTCATCGGAACTCCCTTCCTATTGCTACTTTAACTCTGCCACAAAATTATTTGAATTCAACCATAAAAATATGGTATTGCCAATGAGAGACTTGACCATCGTTTGAAATTTGTCCTTCATAACAACAATTTCAACAAATAGTTGGTGCGTAGACAATTCATCAAACACTTGGCTTACAAGTGTTTTGTCAAATACTCATTAGAGAAATTTTGAGATCTAAAATGTTCCTCCTAAGGAAAATAATAAAATAAGAATAAAGAATTTTCAAAGGGAAAGAAAGAAAACTGCTTTTTTTTCATTGTATTTTTGAGTTATTTCCTTATAGGTTTACTCAAATTTCAAGTGCAAGAAACCATTGGATGTGGAATTAAATTCCACATCCAACAAGTACATTCTCTACATAATTTTGATAGACCCACAATGAGATAAATTGGAAATACAAGAACACAGATAAATTTTGTTCATTAACTTCCTTTAAACAATTAGAAACAGAAAACAAAATGATTACAGAGTAAGATAAAAATTAACAGAGCAAGATAAACATCACCAACATCCAAACACAAGAATCCTGTGAATCTATCTTTTTATTACTGGTCGATCTTCTCAAAAAGATTACAAAGATAGCTTCCTAGGTGCAAAAATCAACCCTCAATACTTCTAAGTGAGAAGTATTTATACAATAATTACATCTGATACTGTCATTAATGACTAGGATATGGTGGAGGAAAAATCTAACTAACTAGATTACATATTACAAAATAATAGGACTATTGGTGATCTGTCCAAATCCTGATTGTTGATTTCTGGGAAAGTAGTTGGTGATTCATCCAATCGACTTTGATTGTCTTCCTCATGCTGACTCGGATGTCCACATCATCTCTACTCGAGTAAGGCACATAGATATTCCCATCACTTTTGACTAGGGATGGAAACCTTGAGTAACCTTCTGTAAGTTTCATCCATCTCTGTGTATTTGGAAAAGCTTGGATTTGTGATGAAGATGTACTTTATCTCATGTTGGATGCTCAGGTCCAACTGTAGAGTTTCTAAGAAATCCTTGTCAGTTATGCTCCCTTGTATGCCTGCAAATTTAGAATCGTCTTTCGCCACTGCGAGGATCTTCTGTTTGTAATCTGACAGAGTAATCAATTTATCATTGATCACTAATAAGCCTGGAAGACCTTTCTTGTGTAGTGAGTTGACCTTGCTGAAAAACCTCTGCACTCCAATATCCATTGTCTAAGCTTGCTCCTCAAGTTGCAACATTAATCCTTTCTTGGTCAAAACCTTCTTGGCCTCAAGGATTGTTTCTGTCCTATCCTCAATTTCCAATGCTTCCAACTCTTCTTTGGTCTTGGAATTCAAGAACCTGATGATTTTTGTGGCCTCGGTAGGATTTTCTCCCAATTCTCCCCTTATCTTGTCAATGACTTGTCTGGCTCTCTACACCAATTCATGTTGTTCAAACACAATTTGTATCAGGGGCCATATCTCTTTCATTGACTAGCTGATGTCCATCCATATGTTTTCCTTGGCTTCTGATAGTGTCTTGGCCATGATTGTCTCTTTCAACAACTTTTGTATCTCTTGGGTGAGCCTCTATGACTTATGCATCTCAGTGTTGTAGTTGGACTAAAACAGGGATTTCAGTTTCTGGATATTTCTGATCTCTTCCTGTAATCTTTTGATTTCTTTTCCTTGCAAAGTCATGTCCTCCATTGAATTTGCCAATTTCTCAGAAGCATCTAAGGATGTTACTGGGATAGCTGATGGAATTTCTGCTGTAGTGGCTGCTAATGTTGTACTAACTCCTATGAGAGGAACTACTTCCAGTGGGATGACAGTCATTAGTACACTCTGTTCCTTCTCTTTGACCAACTTATCTAGCTCAGCCTCCATCTCCCTGATCTGTGCATTCTGCTCCATTATAAATTTTAGCATTTCCTCCTTGTGGCCCTTAGTTTCGGCCATTTCTTTTGCCTGTGAATCTTTAGTGGCTGGGAGTTTTAGTTGTTTCCTTAAGGATGCTATGCCATCATTCTTCTTCTTTAGTAGTTCCTCAACTACCTTAATATTTGATGGATCATATCCAATTTTGAGTCAGCTCCTCTAGAGATTTGATCTTGTTATCTTTTTCTAGGGAAGATATATTCTCTAGCTTCAACTGTGACTAGACATTGTTTAAAGAGACCTGCAACTTTGCAGCAGTCATGGAGGTATTTTCCAGGGTGGAGAAAATCATCTCCCCAGTCTGTTTGTGCATATCCATTTGATCAGTTGGATGTACCTCTTTGACATCGAATTCAAATGTTTCCCTCTTGTAATCGGACACTGCCTTGGGATGAGGAAACTGTGCCTGTAGGAATGCCATATGCATCCTTCCTTTCTTTGTGTCGAAGGAAAATAATAACCTATGTTGTGTTGTAGATGTCTATTTCCAAAACTATGCATAGATGTTGTTGGTAAGCAACTCATTCTTCTTCTTGATCAAGTTATATTTCTAAAAAATATTAAGTCCTACAGGCTCCTGTGAGGACTTAGTTGATAATGTGGTATCAGTCTGTTTCTTGAATGAGGAAGTGGACATTGTATGTTGGATACTTGAGAAGAGTGATGAATGTGGTCCCTCCATAACTATGGTGGACTGAGTTTCTTCTTCTCTGGACCTATCAGGTGTATGACTGGTTTTGGTCCTCTCCCTGTATACTTGGAAGTCTTCTGCTGAGACTTCTGTGAATGAAGGAGATACTTCTTTTTTGGGTCTCTTCTATGCTTGCACCTGTGGAGTACTGGTATGAGAAATGCTGACTGGTGAAGGTTGTTGCTCTGTGTCTGGCAGAGTGTTTTCCTCCCATTCTGTCTGGTTCATGAATTTTTCAACTTCAAGTTTAGGCACATGAGCATAGGGAGAAATCTTGTTCTTTAGCCTGTCTTCTACAATAATTCCACAGGGGTCATAGTGCCATGGGAAGCTGAGGTTGAATTTCATTTCCTTTAACAGTTTATTGGCTTCCTCCCCTGCAGCTCTACTATTGCAAATGAAAGAACCTATCTGACCTTTGATCCTGAGCTGTTGTTTCTTCTTGAAAGCTACAAAGTGAATATCATCTGAATTTATCGTATGTATGATATATTCCAAAGAGAAAATCCTAATAGGAAAATACTTTGGCAGCTTGTAGGGGGGTAATTCACATCCATATATCCTAATTTTTGTATGATCCTAGTAAAGGTACCAGTCCCCTGTTTTAGATAGGACTGATAGGTGTAGAATCCTCTGGATTTCCTTATTTATCCTTGGTTATGTTCTTTCACTGAGCATGCATACACTGGATTGTAGAATTGGTCAATGAATTGTTTGAAGTTGAACTTAGATGATTTCTTCCTCACTATGGATGTCCAGGAGGTCACAGGTTGAGGGTTACCATCTTGGTCCTATTTCTGCTGGGAGAAGGATAACTTTGTTGGTTGTGGAGCCTGATTATCTTCTAGATTCATAGGTCCTTGTTTTTAGTCGTGTTTATACCCCATGAAGAATTTAAACCATATAAGAATGTACACTAATCCACGCGGGGGAGTGCAGGGGGGGTTACCCCCCTTGCGGGGTCTGGGGGCAAGCGGGCCCCCGAAGGAAAAATTGCCTTGTAAAAGTATATTGTAATTTCATTGTAAATATGGACCGTTCATTATAAGGTCGCACATCTAATGGTAGAAGTTATGTTAGGGTTTTTTTCCCTAGAAGGCAACCTTCTCTTATGAGGGAAATGTATTGCGGCTAGAGATGCTAAAACATATTGTATTTTGAAATAGGAGACTGTGAAAGAAAGAAGAGGAAGTTACAACGGGTTTGCTGTAAGTTGTATCCCTTCGATTGTTGGATAATAATAAAGGAAGGACCTGACAATTTCTTTGGTGGATGTAGTCCACACTAGGTGAACCACGTATATCTGTGTCTCTATTGTATTATGTATCTTCTGTATTTTATTTCCGCATTTGTTTGATTTTATTTCTCCGCGATCCAGTTTTTCTAACAACTGGTATCAGAACGAAAGGTAACTCGTAGGAAAAGAGGGTTCCTGGTTCGAGTGGGAGCAATGTTGGAAGATGAAAAGTTTAGGGTCGAGAAATTTAACGGCCAAAACTACCAGTTATGGAAGATGCAGATGGAAGATTATTTATATCAGAAGGATCTATTCCTACCATTGGGCGGAATAACAAAGAAGTCGATGGCTATGAAGGATGAAGAATGAAAGATTTTTGACAAAAAGGCTCTAGGAACGATACAACTAATCCTGGCAACGTTGGTGGATTTCAATATTTCGAAAGAAAGGACAACGAAGGGTTTGATGGACGCATTGGTTAAATTGTATGAAAAAACCTCGATGTCCAATAAGGTATTTCTAATTAAGGTATTATTTAATATGAAGATGTCAGAAGGTGGGTCTGTTGCAGATCATTTAAATGAATTTAATACGGTTACTAATAAACTAAATTCTGTAAAAGTGGACTTTGATGATGAGGTCAAGGTTCTTCTAATCTTTTGCTCATTTCCAGAAAGCTGGAATAGCTTGGTCATGGTTGTAAGTAACTTTGTCTCTCGTTCAAATACTTTAAAATTTGATGATGTTGTTGGTGTTATCATTAGTGAAGAAATGTGATGGAAAAGCACATGTGAGACATTAGGTAATGCGTTGAACATGGAGAATAGGGGAAGACAAAAGGATAGAGGAAAGGGCTTAGGGAACTGCGAGAATTATAGGAAGGGCAGATCCAAATCCAGACTTGGAAAGATAGAGTGATGGAATTGTGGGAAGAAATGACATCTGAAGAAATACTGCAGAGCTCCAAAGAAACAAAGAGATGGACAACATGAGAGAAACCAAGAAACAAATGTATCAGGTGATGTGTTACAATATGCTTTGATTCTTTCTGTAGATAATATTTCCGAGTCTTGGGTGGTAGATTCAAGGGCTTCATTTCATGCCACACCCCATAGGAAACATTTTCTAGATTATGTTCAAGGTGATTTTGGATAGGTTCATTTGGGTAATGATGCACCATGCAAAATTGTTGGAATGGGAAAGGTAAAAATAAAACAAAGCAATGGAAACCAATGGTTGTTGAAAGAGGTAAGACATGTTCCAGATCTAAAGAAAAATCTAATTTCAAGAGGACAGTTGGCAAGTGAAGGTTGAATATCCATATTTACAAATAAGATGTGGAAGGTCATCAAAGGATCATTGGTGATATCAAAAGGAGAGAAGGTAGGTACATTGTATTTATATACTGGTAGCACTGACTCTTCTATCTCTTTAGCTTCTACAAGAGTGGATACAACACTGTGGCATCATAGGATTGGACACATGGGTGAGAAGGGGATGCAGATACTTTAGAAAAGAAATTTGTTACCAGATCTTAAACAAATTGATTTGGACTTCTGTGAGCATTGTGTTTATGAAAAACAGAAGAGAGTCATATTTCTCAGAGTCAGAAAAGAAAAGAAGAGTGAAAGGTTAGAGCTTCTGCATACATATGTATGGGGACTGACTCAGGTATCATCTCTTGGTGGCTCTCATTATTATGTTACTTTTATTGATGATACAACTAGAAAAACTTGGGTTTATTGCATTCAACGAAAATTTGATGTTTTTGATACTTTTAAGAAATGGAAAGCTTTGGTTGAGAATGAGACAGGAAAAAGGTTGAAGTGTCTCAAATCATATAATGGAGGTGAATATTGTAGCAAGGAGTTTGATTATTACTTTTCATACCATGGGATTCGTAGAGAGAAGACAGTTCCAAGAACACCACAAGAAAATGGTGTGTCAGAAAGGATGAACAGGACAATCATGGAGCGTGCAAGGAGTATGATATTGCATGCTGGTCTGCCCTTACAGTTCTGGGTAGATGCTATAGATATTGTTGTTTACTTAATAAACAAAGGACCTTCAAGCTCTTTGAATGGTATAATTCTAGAGGAGGTATGGACAGAAAAAAGTGTAAACTATTCTTTTTTGAAGACTTTTGGTTGTGAAACATTTGTCCGTATTGATAAAGAAAATAGAACAAAGCTTGAGGCAAAATCCAAGAAGTGTACCTTTATTGGATACAGTGTTAATTATTTTGGTTATCGCTTTTATGAAAATAACAAAATCATTAGGAGTAGAGATGTCATATTCAATGAGAAGGTCATGTACAAAGAGCAGTTGGAGGGAAATAAACAGGAAAAAGAAAAAACAGAATACATAGTTCTTGATGAGATCACTGGAAAAGAAATTCAAAGGAACCAAAAAATCAAAATGTACAACAACAGGAGGAACATGTACCTCAAACTCTTGCAACTGTGGTTAGAAGATCTACCGGATTAAGTATACCCCCTGAATGATACTCTTCTTGATTGTATTATTTATTATTGACTGATTCTGGTGAACCAGAATGTTATGAAGAGACAATGTAGGTAGACACCAAAAAGAAGTGGGAGAAAGGCATGAAGGAGAAAATGGATTCCTTGGTAAATAATCAGACTTGGGATTTGGTTCATTTTTCTGCAGGAAAAAGAGCATTGAAGAATAAATGGGTTTACAAGTGGAAGGAAGAAGATGGAGGAGAAAAGAGATACAAGGCTAGACTTGTTGTAAAGGGGCTTGCACAAAAGAAAGGTATAGATTTTGATGAAATATTTTCTCCTGTTGTTAAAATGACTTCAATTAGGACTATTTTGAGTCTCGTGGTAGTATAAGATTTGCATCTTGAACAGTTAGATGTCAAAACAACTTTTCTTCATGGGGATTTAGAGGAAGAGATTTATATGCAGTAGCCACAGGAGTATGAGGTTAAAGGGAAGGAGAATTTGGTATGCAGGTTGAAGAAGAGCTTGTATGGCATAAAGCAAGCTCCAAGGCAGTGGTATCTGAAGTTTGACAGGTTTATGACATAACAGGGTTATAGTAGATGCCATTCTAATCACTGTGTTTATTTTAAAAGGATAGAAAATGGAAGCTATATTATATTTCTATTGTAAGTATATGACATGCTTGTTGCAGGGTCTAATATGTAGGATATAAATGTGCTCAAGAAGAAATTAGCTAATTCATTTGCAATGAAGGATTTGGGTGATGGAAAGAAAATCCTTGGTATGAGAATAACAAGAGACAAGAAAAGTTGCAAATTGACATTGTCTCAGGGTGAGTACATAGAGAAGGTGTTGAGAGGTTCAGAATGCAGAATGCAAAACCAGTTAGTACACCTTTGGCCAACCATTTAAAATTAACTAAAGAAATGTGTGCCAAGACACAAGAGGAGATAAAATACATGTCCAGGTTCCCTTATTCATCAGCAATTGGCAACTTGATGTATGCGATGGTTTGTACAAGACCAGATATTGCACATGCAGTGGGAGTTGTGAGTAGGTATATGAACATTGGGAGGAAGTAAAGTGGATTCTCAGGTATTTGAGAGGTATTTCTACTCAGGTATTTGAGAGGTATTGCTACTCATGCATTATGTTTTGGAGGTTCAAACACTGTTCTACAGGGAAATGTTGATTCAAATATGGCAGGTGATAAAGATAGCAGGAGGAGCACCACAAGGTATGTTTTTACTATAGGTGGAAAAAAAGTAAGTTGGATTTATAAACTACAAAAGGTTGTTGCACTTTCAACAACAGAAGCAGAGTATGTTGCTACTATAGAGGCTAGTAAATAAATGATTTGGTTAAAGAGGTTTATGGAGGAATTGGGAAAGAAGCAGGAGAATAACATTCATCTTTCAAAGAACTCAACCTTCCATTCGAATACTAAGCATATATAGTTGAGGTACCATTTCATATGATCCATCTTGGAAGATGGACATTTGAAGTTGGAAAAGATACACACTAGCCAGAATCCTACAGACACGTTAACAAAGGGAGTAATCAGGGAGAAACTGATTTCTTGCTTAGTTTCAGTTGGTATTCAAGAATGAAGGTGAAGATGAGAAATTTTCCAGGTCCAAGAAGGTTCATAGTCTAATAGATACAATAGTGGTGGAGTTGTTGAGATCAGTCTCCAAGTGGGAGATTGTTGGTTATGGAGCCTGATTATCTTCTAGATTCAGAGGTCCTTGTTTTCAGCTATGTTTATACCCCATGAAGACTTTACACCCTAGAATAATATACACTCATCCATGCGGGGGAGTGCAGGGGGGCTTACCCCCCCTGTGGGGTCCGAGGGAAAGAGGGTCCCCAACGGGGGTTCGGGGGCGAAACCCCTGAAGGAAAAATTGCCTTGTAAAAGTATATTGTAATTTCATTGTAAATCTGGACCGTTCATTATAAGGTCGCAGATATAACAATAGAAGTTATGTTAGGGTTTTTTTACCTAGAAGGAAACCCTCTCTTTTGAGGGAAATGTATTGCAACTAGGGATGATAGTGAATATTGTATTCTGAGATAAGAGAGTGTGAAAGAAAGAAGAGGAAGTTACAACGGGTTTGTTGTAGGTTGTATCCCTTTGATTGCTGGATAATAATAAAGGAAGGACCTGACAATTTCTTTGGTGGATGTAGCCCACACTCGGTGAACCACGTATATTTGTGTCTCTATTATATTGTGTATCTTCTGTATTTTATTTCCACATTTGTTTTATTTTATTGCTCCGCGATCCTGTTTTTCTAACAAACTTGTCCGCTTGGAAATAGAGGAACAGGTACACCAATATTGAAGAATACATGAAAATACCTTCCGTGGATAACTTGAACAACTATTCATGAATGTTGTCAGCTAGAAACTGACTGTAGTAAAACTGTGTAGTAGCGTTTTCCTCAGTGGAGAAAATGGATAGAAAACCCAGAATGGGTTCATCTACCTATTCATTAGAATGGTACCCTAGCAGGCAACATAGGGATGAGATGATCTGGTTACGTTTGACTGAGAAGATGGATGAATGATATGGGGGATTCTTCTTGGGTAATTGATCGTTTTCAGGTAGGAAGATTTCAAATATTTGAGCTCTCTACAGGAAAGACAGTTTCTGGTATAGCTCGGTCAAGATTTCAATGGAGAAGGGGGAGGCAGAATCATTTTTGGGTATTTGTAGTATTTGATTTATCGTTTCAGGGGTGATGGTGAAAAGTGTTTCTCCAGATGAAGAAACAATGGCCCTTTGGCCGGGAAGGTAGTGAGCTTGGAATTTCAGGGAAAATTTTGGGAAATGGTATGTCTAAGGAAAACGATACAGGGGAATATTGGACTCCTAGAGTCCGATTTCGTTGCTCTGATCCAGAAAAACATCCTTGAGCCAGAAGTGTAATTCAAAGAAGTTGAATTCACACTTTGGTTCTGCAATTAAATAATATTTATCGGCCAAGGGTATGCGATCCAGGTCGATAGGAGGAGTGAGAAAAGTGTTTTCTTCAGTTTTGGTGTCTTTGGACTTGGGCGCCATGATCAAACCGATACCTGCAAACGAAAAATGACGTTAAATTTGTTTACCAGGTTTTAATGGCGACTGTTGACTGTAATATTGATGGTAGTTGTCTTGAGAATGGGAAATGGTGGTGTTGAATGCATCTGGATGGATGAATAGTACAAACATGGTGAAAAAACAGAGTTAAATGGTTGAACAGGGTGTCCATTATGGAGCAGATGGTGAGTCAAACGAGAAACGATAATGACCAACTGCATTGATTGGCCAATGGATATATCGGATGTGATGTGGAGGGCATTGAATGGACAACGAGTGGATGAAGGTGGCATGGAGGGTAATGAATTACCAATGGGTGGACGAGATGTGACAGGTGACAGGTGAGTGGAGTGTGACGTGTAGGCAGGGTAGTGAAGTGTGGCGGCGGAGCACAGAGGTGGTATGTGTTATCACTCCAAGAAACTCCTTAGGGTTGTAGACTAAGGATTCTTGGTAACTTAAGAAATTATGAATAATCAAAGTGTTTGGAACAATGGGATAACTGAGAAGGCTTTATAAAAGGACAACTTATTATGCATCTAAATAAACCAGTGCTTTTAGAGACCAAATATCAGTTACAGTAATGAAATAAGGTGTGAAGAATACTATTCAAGATAACCAGGTACACAAACATGTAGGGTCATACAAAATAGCAGAGAATCATTTAATTCATATTCATGAGCTACACAAGAAGATGACAGTTCTCAATAGCTAAGCTGAATTGAATCAAATTACAGAGTGGTGAACATATGAACAATACTGACATTGGTAACAAAAGAGGACTGTGATTCATATAACATAAAAGAGTCAAAGTACATAGCCAAAAAGTACCCCAGATTGACTCCCTTTCATCTATCTTAATTCTGTAGCTTTATAGCTTTACATCACAGTTATCAGATCCTAAAACAATGGATCTGATTTTCTAAAAACAGAAAGCAAATTGTATTTACAAGAAACTAGGAGTAGATCCTCAAAATGAGGTCAATCCCTATCTGATAATCCTTAAAATGTGGTTGAAAAGTTGATGATGTGTAGCCTAGCCTTCCAAGGCTCTTTGGTTTGATCTCCTGAAGATGAAATTCAAGTTGGATGATGTGTCTTCAAACCCCTGATATTCTGCCTTTGAAAAATATGCCAAATGTAGTTGAAAAACCTCTTTTTGACCTTATCCCTCAAAACTAGCCTTTATATTTGACTTTGATAATTCATTACCTGCTTATTCAAAGAGGTTTCATTCCATTCCAACTCAAAATTTTCCAATCTGAGAAAAATTTTGGTGAATCTGGTCATACAGGATTTCGGTGGTTAACTGTATGAAATTTTAAGCTTCTTATCCACCGGAAGCACTGCGTTTCGGAGGTTAATGAGCACACTCAGGCTCGCCTAAACCATCGAAAAGCAGAAGTTTTTTCAAAAAATCAAAAATTCAAAATTTTCGATTACCTGTATGGTTACATATGGTTTCAAGGCTTCTTGGATGAAGTTCCCTTCTCCGTGACAGGGCTTGTGACTTCCTCTTGATGAATAACATCCTGTATTTCTTCTTCTATGGAGGTGGAAACTTGGGCTAGGGTTTCCAGCTTTGTATGCTCCTGAGCTGGAGGTTGGGATTCTTTTATTTTTAATCTTAGAAGTCTGAGCTGCCTGTACAACTTCATGTTCTCCCTTATCAATACTCTGTTCCTATCTTTGATCTTGTCATGTTTTTCCTTGACAGTTTTATTAATGTTATGAAGTTCTTCATTTCTTTCTATCAGATCTGTATTTGTCTTTTTAATAACCCTTATTAAAACTTCCATTTCGTAGATTTGTTGCAGAAGTTTCCTCACTTTCTGAGTCCTGGAAGCTTTGGGTTTTCTCGAAGAAGCTCCTACTGATGATTGATTTTGTTCCTCTGGAGGAGTAGGAGTAGGTAGGTTTGGGTATTCATCAGCAGCTGTATCAGTTTGCTTTTCTCCTTATGTCTCATTATGCTTTGGTTCATGTTCAAAATCTGAATATGGGAGGTTTAAAGGATTATCCTCCATGGCCAAACCTTCAGCCTTCTCTCCTTCCTCAAACTATAATTTTCTCTTTGTTTTCTTCTTCTTGGCTGAGGAAGATTCTGCTTGTTTTTTCAAGGGTGAAATAGCCCTTCATTTCCTTTGACTACTCTTGGGAGTAATAGCCTTCCTTGTGGCAGTCTTCTTGCCCTTGTCCTCTGGTGGTTTGTCAGTCTAGAATTCATTCCAAAAGAGAAAGTAATTCCATGCAACCTGCTTCTTCTTTAGAGACTCCTTAATAATAAGAGTGATGAGTCCTTGATGGGACAACCTGCTTGCCACCTTAGTAGGATTAGCCTTAACTTGTCTCGCCATTTTGGTGAGAGCCTTATTAAGATAAAAAGGAAGATTTATAGGTGCTCAACCTGTGAAATGGTTTAGAAGCTTGAAGTGATAAAACATCACTCTGTTATATCTCCCTTCGCATGTTATGTAAACAAATATTTCTTTCAACAAGGACTGCCACTTTGGTTCTAAGTAAGACATTGGAATATCCTTTTTCCAGATAAGATCTTTGTGAATAGGCAACATATATGACCTAAACTCAATATTTGAAGGAACAATTGATTTAAACCAACAATCCCCTGACCTGGGTAGACCTGTATACTCAACAATGGCAGCTTCATCAATGATAAACTCCTCCTTTCCTATTTTAGCAGACCTCCCATCATAAGAAATGGCAAAATACTCGGCCACTTGTTGATGAAAATTGGTTAATTTTTCACAATATGAAAATACCCCAGCCTGTTTGAAGAATTCTGCCACCTCCGGGTGAGTTTCTAGGTACCAAACCCCATCAAGTTCAGCCCTTAGGGCTAGTCTAGATTTTTACAATTTTTAAAAATGTTGATGTCTCCCTATCAATTAGGAGAATATGCATGCAAATAGGGGCAGAACTCGAAACTTTAGGAATAGGTGAAGGTATGGTATGGCTCGATGAACAGAAGGTGTGACTCATCAAACAAATAGTATAATTCGATAACAGAATCGATGACAGAGGATTCAACTCAGAGCTAATTCAGGAACAAGGTATATAATTCAGAGTAAGAATAATGACCATAGGTATGACTCAACATCATGATTTAACCAAAACTTGATTCAAACAACCAGTAAACTAAATTTAAGTCGAGACTTATTTCCAGGTAAGAGACAATATAGAATCGCATATGACCAAATTGAAACTACCTGATGACTGGGTTGAATGATTCGGTTTGACACCTGGATGATTGATCGATCATTGAACTCGAGATTTTAATCACCAGCTTGCCATAGTGAACTGGATTTTGAACTCTGCTAATGTGCCTAGTTGAGAGAATCACGGGATTGTGATATAGATGACAACTCTCGGACTCAAAATGAAATTAAACAGAGCTAAAAATAAATCATCATGATCTTGTAATCCCATGGCTGGCAGTATTGAAAATCCATGTGATGTATCCTTTCTGTTATGCGAAATCTCATATGAGTTTTTGTGCCTCGCCGAAACCTAATGGAAATCTGACAGATGAAGGCTGAGAGGACATTTCGGTATTAATTCATCAATGACCTGGATAACTCACCATTTGACATGACTTTTGGTGATTAGAAGTGATGATCACGCTCGCTTGACATCTGGCTCGTGCAAAAGCACGAGTTTTTCCTTTGCGCATAGAAATGTTTTCGGTGGTTAACGGGCCTTTTATTTCCTCTTCTTAACCACCGAAAACCACAACTTTCAGTGGTTAAGAGCCATTTTTTAACCCCTTTTAACCACCGAAAACATGAGATTTGAAATTTTGAATGCCAAGACCAAAGATGATACTTCTTCCAAGTTTACATCCAAAAAGCAGACCATATAACATACCTCAAAAATTTAGAAATGAATTTTTGGACCTCTTCCTATCACCTAAAATTTGACAAAATGACAGTGCTATTTTAGGAGATAACATCTGGCTCCTACTCGGGGATGGAATCCTCCCAGTGAGGTTCCAAGAACAAGTAGTTCCAGTCTCCTTATCAGTTGGGCTATGGAGTCATCTGGCTGCCTTTGGCATTGGGCATGGAGTCATCTAACCTGTGCAACTATTCTTCAACAAACCTGTAGCCTGAAAACTTATAGCTTGCCTGTAGACTGCCTGTTTATTCAACAACCAATAACTGAAAGAATCTACTTGCTCAGATGAAGTTCTTATTCTCCTATATACTCCTACTCTAACTACTGCAAATACATGTTTCAGGTATATACAAATTTCCAGAAAAATAATTCAAGCAGCAAATTGCTTGACCCATCGTTATGTATACAACAAGAAACATGGAAGGAGAACAAAAGATACCACAAGAGAACTGCAACCGGATCATGTTCACTGCTGCAAACCATGATGCCAAACTCTGTAATAGATGACATCACTGAAAACCATGAGTCTATCCATATATCAATTAGATCATAAAATTTATGTATGACAATACCTTGCTGTTTAAAGTTGAAAAGCCACTTTCCTGTATTAGTTCCATGATGTTCCTGATCTGATCTAGGACTATTGCCATATGCAATCTACTCTTTATCATCTGGAATCTCAAAAGACATAACCTTTGAATCTTTCAGAAAAGTATCATATTCAACCACAGATTTTCCAACACAATCATATTGTCTATTAATTTGATGAAACAAATCATATTCATGACAGAATTATGGAGAAAGGACATCGGTTGTGAAAACTGAATGGTTGACTTCAACTTGATGCTATTCTTTGATAGGCAAAGAAAAAGGCTCTTCAAGATCAGATCCATAGCTATCATATATAGGCTGGCTGCTACTCAAATCAACATCATTTGATATAGAAATTTGATCTCCTTCGTCTGCATACTTATCAAAGATAGGTGAAAAAAAAACCTCTATATCTGGTAAATAAAGACAAGCAATCTTCAAATCCTTCTCATCAGTCACAGGCGGAAAAATGTCATAAGAAACCTCTTCAAAAATTTGAGAACAATCCTCTTTTATAACTGATTCTTCATACAAATCAAAGGCAGAATGTGCAACATAGATAAGATCTGATGCATCTACAGATATATAATTCTCATTATAACCATTTGTCTGATGAAGATCTTTCTTAACAACATAACTTTCATCTCTGCAAACAGAAGAATCAACTGCTTCCTGCTGAACATGCTTTTCAAATTCATCACAACATTCTTTAAAGAGACTTTCAGCTAAAAATTCATCTTCTTCTTCCCCTACCCTATAATCCTTTTCATTTTTGTTTRAAGTAGTAAGTACATAAGAAGAAMAATCCCRAGAATCTTYGGTCACACAATCATCRATATTCACATCAACTCTRTCTTGAAGATCTTCCTCTTGAACAACAATAATAGAAAGAATTTCATGTTCACAACTAGAAGAATAAACATTTTGAATATGTGAATGAAATTCTTCACAACAACCCTCAAGAAGAATTTCYYGAGCAAAATACCTTTCACATCGATGATGKAATACTCTATGAAAMTCTTTTAAAKAAGATATGYTAGAAGGAGGTAAAGATYGATACCATTCRCGAGCATCTCCTTCTAATGAGAAGACAAACATCTTCATGAGCACATCCTCATGATATATATCCAGCTGAATCATGCATTGATGAAATCTGATGAGATGATCTGAAGGATTATCTTCTTTCTTTTCTGCAAATCTTGGAAGGTGATCTCCCCAAATATCTATAGAAGGAACTGGATGTGGGAAACCAGGAACTGTTGAGAAGTCAAGAGGTGCAAACCTCCGAGCCAAAAGAGTTGAAAACGCTTTTGACATTTGATTATTGTGGAGTCGCCACTGAATCTGTCCTTCATGGAGTCGCCAGATAGATAATTACAACCAAATGATGTCCAATCTTTGTCTATCATCAAAGCTGGATCTTGTCATCTCCCAAGGAAGTTGAGCTTCGATCTGCTCTCCCCGGCAATGGCGCCAATTTGTTATCACTCCAAGAAACTCCTTAGGGTTGTAGACTAAGGATGCTTGGTAAATTAAGAAATTATGAATAATCAAAGTGTTTGGAACAATGGGATAACTGAGAAGGCTTTATAAAAGGACAACTTATTATGCATCTAAATAAACCAGTGCTTTTAGAGACCAAATATCAATTATAGTAATGAAATAAGGTGTGAAGAATACTATTCAAGATAATTACGTACACAAACATGTAGGGTCATACAAAATAGTAGAGAATCATTTAATTCATATTCATGAGCTACACAAGAAGATGACAGTTCTCAATAGCTAAGCTGAACTGAATCAAATTACAGAGTGGTGAACATATGAACAATACTGACATTGGTAACAAAAGAGGACTGTGATTCATATAACATAAAAGAGTCAAAGTACATAGCCAAAAAGTATCCCGGATTGACTCCCTTTCATCTATCTTAATTCTGTAGCTTTATATCTTTACATCACAGTTATCAGATCCTAAAACAATGGATCTGATTTTCTAAAAACAGAAAGCAAACTATATTTACAAGAAACTATGAGTATATCCTCAAAATGAGGTCAATCCCTATTTGATAATCCTCAAAATGTGGTTGAAAAGTTGATGATGTGTAGCCTAGCCTTCCAAGGCTCTTTGGTTTGATCTCTTGAAGATGAAATTCGAGTTGGATGATGTGTCTTCAAACCCCTGATATTCTTCCTTTGAAAAAGATGCCAAATGTAGTTGAAAAACCTCTTTTTGACCTTATCCCTCAAAACTAGCCTTTAGATTTGACTTTGATAATTCATTACCTGCTTATTCAAAGAGGTTTCATTCCATTCCAACTCAAAATTTTCCAATTTGAGCAAAATTTCGGTGAATCTGGTCATACAAGCTTTCGGTGGTTAACTGTATGAAATTTTAAGCTTCTTATCCACCGAAAGCACTGCGTTTCAGAGGTTAATGAGCACGCTCAAGCTCACCTAAACCACCGAAAAGAAGATTTTTTTCAAAAAATAAAAAATTCAAAATTTTCGATTACCTGTATGGTTGCATATGGTTTCAAGGCTTCTTGGATGAAGTTCCCTTCTCCGTGACAGGGCTTGTGACTTCCTCTTGATGAATATCAGCCTGTATTTCTTCTTCTATGGAGGTGGCAACTTGGGCTAGGGTTTCCAACTTTGTATGATCCTGAGCTGGAGGTTGGGATTCTTTTATTTTTAATCTCATAAGTCTTAGCTGCCTGTACAACTTCATGTTGTCCCTTATCAATACTCTGTTCCTGTCTTTGATCTTGTCATGTTTTTCCTTGACAGTTTTATTAATGTTATGAAGTTCTTCATTTCTTTCTATCAGATCTGTATTTGTCTTTTTAATAACCCTTATTAAAACTTCCATTTTGTAGATTTGTTGCAGAAGTTTCCTCACTTTCTGAGTCCTAGAAGCTTTGGGTTTTCTCGAAGAAGCTCCTACTGATGATTGATTTTGTTCTTCTGGAGGAGTAGGAGTAGGTAGGTTTGGGTATTCATCAGCAGCTGTATCAGTTTGCTGTTCTCCTTGTGCCTCATTATGCTCTGGTTCATGTTCAGAATCTGAATATGGGAGGTTTAAAGGATTATCCTCCATGGCCAAACCTTCAACCTTCTCTCCTTCCTCAAACTATAATTTTCTCTTTAATTTCTTCTTCTTGGCTGAGGAAGATTTTGCTTGATGTTTCAAGGGTGAAATAGCCCTTCGTTGACTTTGACTACTCTTGGGAGTAATAGCCTTCCTTGTGGCAGTCTTCTTGCCCTTGTCCTCTAGCGGTTTGTCAGTCTGGAATTCATTCCAGAAGAGAAAGTAATTCCATGCAACCTGCTTCTTCTTCAGAGACTCCTTAATAATAAGAGTGATGAGTCCTTGATGGGACAACCTTCTTGCCACCTTAGTGGGCTTAGCCTTAACCCGTCTCGCCATTTTGGTGAGGCTCTTATGCAGATAAAAAGGAAGATTTATAGGTGCTTGGCCTGTGAAATGGTTTAGAAGCTTGAAGTGATAAAACATCACTCTATTATATCTCCCTTCGCATGTTATGTAAACAAATATTGCTTTCAACAAGGACTGCCACTTTGGTTCTAAGTAAGACATTGGAATATCCTTTTTCCAGATAAGATCTTTGTGAATAGGCAACATATATGACCTAAACTCAATATTTGAAGGAACAGTTGATTTAAACCAACAATCCCCTGACCTGGGTAGACCTGTATACTCAACAATGGCAGCTTCATCAATGATAAACTCCTCCTTTCCTATTTTAGCAGACCTTCCATCATAAGAAATGGAAAAGAACTCGAAACTTTAGGAACATGTCAAGGTATGGTATGGCTCGATGAACAAAAGGTGTGACTCATCAAACAGAGAGTATAAATCGATAACAGAATCGATGACAGAGGATTTAACTCAGAGCTAATTCAGGAACAAGGTATATAATTCAGAGTAAGAATAATGACCATAGGTATGACTCAACATCATGATTTAACCAAAACTTGATTCAAACAACCAGTAAACTAAATTTAAGCTGAGACTTATTTCCACGTAAGAGACAATATAGAATCTCATATGACCGAATTGAAACTACCTGATGACTGGGTTGAATGATTCGGTTTGACACCTGGACGATTGATCGATCGCCGAACTCGAGACTTTAATCACCAGCTTGCCATAGTGAATGGGATTTTGAACTCTGCTAATGTGCCTGGTTGAGAGAATCACGGGATTGTGATATAGATGACATCTCTCGAACTCAAAATGAAATTAAACAGAGCTAAAAATAAATCATCATGATCTTGTAATCTCGTGGTTGGCAGTATTGAAAATCCATGTGATGTATCCTTTCTGTTATGCGAAATCTCATATGAGTTTCTGTGCCTCGCCGAAACCTAATGGCAATCTGACAAATGAAGGTTGAGAGGACATTTCGGTATTAATTCATCAATGACCCGGAGAACTCACCATTTGACATGACTTTCGGCAATTAGAAGTGATGATCACGCTCACTTGACATCTGGCTCGTCCGAAAGCACGAGTTTTTCCTTTGCGCATAGAAATTTTTTCGGTGGTTAACAGGCCCTTTATTTCCGCTTCTTAACCACCGAAAACCACAACTTTCAGTGGTTAAGAGCCATTTTTTAACCCCTTTTAACCACCGAAAACCTGAGATTTGAAATTTTGAATGCCAAGACCAAAGATGATACTTCTTCCAAGTTTACATCCAAAAAGCAGACCATATAACATACCTCAAAAATTTAGAAATGAATTTTTGGACCTCTTCCTATCACCTAAAATTTGACAAAATGACAGTGCTATTTTAGGAGATAACGGTATGGATGAGTGGTTTGGTGGTTTACTTGGAGGGGGGGTAGGCGGTAAGAGGTAAGGAGTGAGGGGGGTCCGAGTTAACATGAATGTGACACGTTATGAGGGGCCCACGCTTGGAAAACCACCAACTCGAACCCCCCCCACTGTTAAAGGCAAAAAGGTCNCGTCCGTAGATCTGATCGCGTCTAGATCGGCCGTTGATATTAGCGCGCCTTTTAATACAAAGCGCCAAAACTGACATATCACCATGAAACTTAGGATAACAACATTTTATGGGTTTTTCTAACTCCCCTTTCTTTATTTGGTCACCAAGGGGTCAAAAATACATCATTTCAACTCAAATCAAAGGCATTTAATCACCCTTTCATCAATTTTATTGAAATAAAACATGCTAACCTACATCCTAATCTAGTTACCTAGAAAATTAACCCAGATTAAACTGTTGGGTCAAAAATTACTCTAACCTAAGACATTTGACCAAGCTTAAATTGCTTGATCAAACTTATTCACTAACCTATCTAATTTGGGTAAAATTAAATTGTTTAGCCAAATTTATTCACTATCCTATCTGCATAAATTGAAAGAGCTTAATCATGGTTAGACAATATGAATCAAGCCAAATTATTTCATGGGTTTTTATCATTTTCTTTTCTATTTTTATACCCTCTTTTGATTTTTTTTGTATTTTTTATTTTCTTTTCTTTTTCTTTTTCCTTTTCTTTTTTTCTTCTTTTTCTTTGTAAATCATTTGCAGAATAAAAAATTATTTACAATATAATGCAACTAGAATAAGAGATTATAATCCCCAGGTTATCCTATGAAACATATGATTATAACAAAGACTCATTCCCCTTTACATCTATTGCCTTTGGAATCTCATTCCCCTTTGCAAAGGAGGTAAATTGTACAAATGTCACATCCATGAATCTTTGCACCATGGCTCTTAAATTCGAAGTGTCAGTGTTCAACAATGACATTTGCACTCTCTTGGAGGCTTTAGATCATTTCTTACCCACCTTAGTGGATCCTCCTTTATTCACAAACAAACTCCAATCATAAAATTACTTATTTAGATAAATTGATAAAAAAAACTAAAAAATTAAAATCGTAAATTACTTATTTAGATAGTTGTTTTGATATGAGTTTAAAATCATGAAAAAATCTCCAAACTTAGTTTGGTTGTCTTGGTTGAGGGTTTCATAAATTAAATTGTGATTTTATATATCAGTGTAAGCACATTTAATATCATTGTATAAAGGGCATCTTAAAAGGAATTGAGCTTTGTTTACAATTGTTGGGCCTCAAAAATGTCCTATTTTCATCCACCTTTCCCTTCATTATTCCTTACATTTCATCATCCCATTAACCTTCCATCATACCATTTTCATAAATATATGTGGGTTTCTCCTTATTATTTTCCATTGTATTCATTTTAGTATTATAAGTGGATTTATGATTAAATCTTAGAAAAATGACATATTTTTATTATATATCAAGGTTGGATGAGTTTGATGATGTGTGCAGGCATATGTGAAGATTTCAACAAAGTCAAATATTACTACCTAGCCTCAAATTCGAATTACATCTTTGAAGATTTGAAAGAGATTTGAAGATAATCATTCAAGCATATTCAAAGGAGAAGATCATGGAGATTTTGATGGCATATCTTATCCATGATATTTGTGGAGGATTTGAAGGAATAAGTTGAGAGAATAATGGATCTATAATTATGACACTCTTCAAGACTTTCATGTATATAAGAGAATGTTCTCTCTTCGTTTTGGGGAGATTAGCTTGGGAGTTAGAGTCATGTTATTCATAATGGAGAGATTAGCTTGAGAGTTAGAGATCATGTAATCCATAATTTGGTCTTGTAATTAGGAGAAGGGGATTCTTAGCTTTGTTATTCTTTCCTGCTTTGTCATTTGACTCTTGTAATATAATTTGATATTGATATATTGTGTGAGCTCACATATGTCTTTTGTTATTCAACTCTTCACATGTTGTATTGCTTTCCTAGATTAATTTCCTGCTTTCCTAGTTAGTCTTTCAATGCTTTCCTAGATTAATTTCATTTCAACAATTTAAATTAGATTACTTCTACTTTAGTCCTGCATATATAGTGCATGTGCTTCGTAAGCCTACGAACCTCGGATTGACAAATTAAATAGTTGGACAAATACTACAACGGAATTAAACGACAATATTTCTGCCTAACAACAATGAGTCCTCTAAGTTGTACAAATTACATAATCTTTTTTTCCAAGGGTTTTCATAAGAGTCCATATGTCAATTTTGCTATGTAGCTCATGTGAGTTAGTTATTTGTTTAACAATCATCATTTATTCTTTGAAGCATGCAACTTTATTAGGGTAGAAAGAATGATCAAGCTTGGGATTGATGGTGTTTTTATAATACCATATTTTTCTTTTGTCTTTGATATTTTCATCACTTTATAAGAATTTAGACACTTTATTTTCAATTTTCAATTTTAGGATTTTATCATCAGAGAGGGTTATATCATATTGAATGACTCAAAGTTTTAACTATGTATCAACATCTTTTTTTCAACCTCTTTTTAGATGAAGACGAGCTAGGCATGATTGTAGGGAAATGATGGGAAGCCTCTCTTAGTCAAATTTATCCAACTTGTGTTTGTATAGATTATAATGTTTTAGGGCTTCACATTCAATGGGGAATATACCAACATCCATAAAGATAATGGGTAGGAGGTATTGTTTTTAATTTTGAAGTTGTAAGTAATGAATTATTTTTGGATTTGCTTAATTTTATTCTAAGTTTTTGGGATATGCTTCCACCTCAAAGAGTGACCATTGGAAAAGTGATTTCATTATTTTTTATTTTTGTTGTTTCTTTTTAAATTTAAACAATTAAAAAAAACTATGCTCATTTATTTTAAAAATCATTTTAATTTAAAAAAAATCAAAACTTAACTTTTTACCATCAAATTATGAAAATGTTTTAAAAAATTGAAACTATTTTTAGCCTTGATACTTAGCTCCATCGATTGGTGCCATTGTTACCATGACATTGTTGATAATCTAACATGTTGTGTAGGACCCAAGTTTGATTCATACACTTAAGTGCACTAAGTCTACATTGCCTAATTTACACTAGTTACCATCCTCAAAATGGGGAGAAGTGCCCAAGAGTTTCCTATGGATTTATTGCCAAGAAAACTAATTAAAAAAATTTCACCACCTTAAAAATATGACTAAACTTAAAATATTTAGTAAAAATTAACATATTCTATTTAAAAAAAAACTTGATTATGTTTAAATTCTTTAAAAAAAAAACTAAGAAAATTTAAAAAAATCTAAATAAAAAGAGTATTACTAATCACGACTAGGGCACATGTTGTTTGGACCACTCTTCTAGTAGAAGAAAGGACTACAACAACTGTATTATTGTCACCCATTGACAAATGGGACAACTGTATTATTGTCACCCATTGACAAATGGGACTTGGAAATGAGCTACACATTAGTGGCTTGCCCCTAGTAGGTCTTTCTATTGGGACCTTATTGAGCTAGGATTAGCACCCTAGTTAAAATCCTATGACACCCCTAGATTATGTATGCTTTTCTATATTTTGACGAAGTTTGTCTGGAATTTTCACACGTTTTACACGCTAATGTATCTTGATTTGTTGTATCGACACACATTTGGAGGTCGACCTATGGACCCAAACTTTACAATATTGACTAATTGTGAATGTCACACACAGATCATGATTACAAAGAAAAAGTTAATCTAGTGGGAGCACTTGTATCATATGTATTACAACTAGATTGCAATAACATCTTTATCGGTCTTTAGATGACTAAATATATCATTATCTTGTGTATTGGATTGTTTTCTTGCAATATACATGAGTTGGCATAGTGGTATAATCGTTGTTTTGACTTAGAACACAAATATATTTACAAGTTCAGTTTTATTTTTTGTTATTGTAGTGTGTTTACATTACTAATTGTGTGCTAAAGTGTGTTTTCAAGCCATTGGTATACTCAAGTTAGGGTATAACAATAACAACATTGGTTTCGTCACCTAATCATGTTGTATATTGCAACATCAATGATGTATAGTTAAATGTGGTAGTCACCACCCTTAATAGTTTTCACTCTATTTCTTAGTGGTAGTCACCACCCTTAATAGTTTGCACTCTATTTCTTACCTCTAGAATCCAAGTTTGCATGCCATCAATGATTGAAATAAGTTGTTCATTGCATCTTGTGCTCATTGAATCTTGATCCACTCATGATTACGACTTTATCCACTTTGATCCAAGTGACACAACATTTTTTTGAGGAGCAACAGGTTGTTACAAAGAACTTAGTTAATAGACTCTCTAATCACACCCCATAATATAGTGTGACCTTCAGTACAAAGACTTCCTTGTTTTCTCCACCCACGAGCACCTCCACGATTATTGCAGTATAAATAGAAAACAATAGTTTGGTTCCTCTATATGATGAAACTACCAAATGATTTCCCATGCTGATGCATGTGCACAACGTTAGCTAAAAATAGAATGTGCATGCATGCACACTACAATGAACATGTTATGTAACTGGTGGAACAGGTTGTAATCAGCTCGTCTAACTTTGTAACAAATATTATATATTTAGCATATCCGTAGAGGTGTGGGTAGCAATGTGGTGTAGCACAGTGTGTGGAAAGTGAATGAGAGGATGATTGTAAGCCCATGTTTGATTATTGTAATTCTCCCTTGAATAATAAAAATATCGATTATCATTTCCCTATAATTTTTTTCCCTTATAAGAATTTCCAAATAAATCACTGTGTTTAATTGATGTGTCTTGTTTTCTTTGCTATTTAATTCTATCTCTGTTTATGCTTTCGCTGCACAAAAATGTAGTATCAGAACATAAGGTGAGGAAGCCATTGCATGAGTGAGCGGGATTTGCATGGCAATTTCTGTGAAACAAGGTGAAAGTGATTTCTGTTTTTTGGGACACTTTTCTAATGAGGTTATACTTCCTGTTGCACTGCAAGTGTTACCGCAAAAGGAAGTGATGAGCCCAAGAGAAATGTTTAAAGCTTCGGTGGCAAGAAATGAAGGGAGCGATAATCGTCTAAGTGATCTTCGTGGAAAGTTGTTTGTCTGTTATGAACACGATTTTTGGAAAGTCGTTTTACATGAGAGGACGTGGTATATGCATAGCATGAGGTATGAGGAGCGAGGTATGAGGTATATGCACTGAATTGTATATGCACCAAATGGTATATGCACTGAGCGGTATATGCACTAAACTCAATAATTCATTGAATATGAAGATCACTTTTATAATGTTCGTGGATCATTAAGGTACGAAAGTCATCCTTTATGAAAGAAACATTTTTAAACAAGTGTTGCATAGTATCTTAGTTCATGATGATGAAGTTTGGAAATATATAATTAATAATCAAACTTACTATATGACTAAATACACATATAATATATATATATTAAGTGTGTATATAGGATGTTCTCACACTTACACTATCCCCATACTAGACTATCATTGGCGGCAATATCCCCATACCAAACTACAACATAAGCCTCCATGCCCAATTATGTGTTTAAGAGTGTTTCTTCATGTTTATTCTAAAAGCCAAAGATAAGGATGTTTAAAAGTGTTCCTTCAAGACAAAGGTAAAGTATTTTTGGATATTGTAAGGGGATATGCCATGAGGCTATGAGATTTTCCGTATAGGGATCTCTCATATGTAGGTATAAATGATAATAAAGTTCTACGAAGAAATGTCTCATGTGTGAGGATTTTGAGAAGAAAATTAGATATAACAGAAGCGCTAGAATACAAAGAGACCTTATGGGATTTTCCAAAATATACCATATACTTGTGAAAAAATTTCCACTATGAGCTCCTCCATTTTCCAAGCGAGGGAAAGGAATACCATACTTGTCCATGAATCTATCATATATCATATTTGCATGGAAACGGGCATTTGTATCATTAGGGGATGACTCCATTTTTAAGATATATTACCACTCTATTATTGGAGACTAACATATTTAGCTGAGATGGTTTAGGAAAATATTTTTCCAATCTCTTATCATGGAAGTCGAGTAGGCAGGGGTAAAACTGCTTCCATTTTATTAAGTGAACGTGCAGGAGGTTTTATAGAGACAAGAAGATTAGTGATGGTGAAATGCAATGCAGTAAAGATAAAAATTACATGAACTTGGAGCTAGAAAATTCAAATAGATTCCCAACGGTGTTATAGACAATAAGCCCAACATCTGCTTCACATAAAACCGATAACTTGTTAGCCTTCTTGAAAATCTCATTCCTCATCTTGGAGAATGTTTCCTACACTCTCGTGGCATTCATTATTTTATTTATTTCTCTCTTCACTCACCCCATCTGCATGAAAACATTCACATACATTAGAGGATGCTTAATTCTGTTGAAACAATAAGAGGGCTATACAAGAAAGAAAGAGGGATTACTCCTTTTGGACCAACTGCCAATTCTCCATAGAAACAGATGAACCAAATCACACTACACAAAGCCTACCCTTCCATGGAACCAGAAAGTCTATAATGATAAGATGTAAATGTGAACACTACATATCCATCGTCACCAAAAAGACATCTATATGATTGTTGGCGATTTCCTTCCAAGGTAGTGATAATGGAGCTTTTATATGGAGTGTACTAATCTCTATGTGTAGTTTTACTGACCGTAGGATATTAAAGTGAGTGGGAATCTGAGTAGCACATCTTTATATTATTGTGTACAAAAATAACTACCATAAAGAACGATATACAAATTTTTAGGTAATTGTAATTTGCAAGTGGGATTTTCTTCTGTTAATGCCTCACCTTAGATTTTATGATATTTAGGGTTTCAGAGTATTATTGTGTCCTTTTTTATACAAGGTGGTGGCTAGTAATTTACCAACCAACTTCTTTTTGTAAATTGACTATTATTTAGATGTTGTTAACAAATTTACCTCCATCTGCTAATAATAAAAAATAAAAACAATTTGAATTTGAAATCGAACTTTTGAAAATTATTTCAGATAAACCACAAATATAGTATATGCTAAATTAATTGATGTGAACAGAAAAATTCACGAATCACAAGGACATTAAAAGTAGCCTTTTCCCCACATAATTTTGGAGGATGAACCTCTTTTGCACAAAATAAATCCGATCATCACAAACTCATTTCAACAACATGATTGATCCTAACAATAACCTAATGGGGATTTCTGTCATCTGACATTGCATAACTAAATTCATTCTAACTACAAGGCTATGCTAGACAAAACCCTACTTAGCTTCAGGAGTCCAAATGGGTCATGCACTATCCCAACCAGGCATTATGGAAACAAGAGTGCTTGGAAATGATGCAACATTCCACTCTACCACTATTGGTAATGGAGCAGGTGTTGTGTCCCATCCTTCCGTAGCTATTGGACATGCAAATAGTCAAGAAATTAGTTATTTGAACATATTATACAAATCTTGTTAGAGCCATTTTTCATGTTTTTGCAACACTTAACCAACCAAATCCATATAAATGTTAAACTCAAGGAAAATGAATACATAGTCACATGAGATATTGTTCTACTCCAACCTAGAACTACTCATACATGCATGTGATGTGATATGGGGGAGAAGAACATTCACCTGCGACACCTGGCCAATCATACATGGCCAATGTAGGAATATCAAGGATTGCACTATGTAGGAATATCAAGGATTGCACTAGGTTCAGGGAACCCCATTGTGCATCTAGAATATCAACACCCCATTGATCTCTTGGAAGGGTGAGGGTAGGTGTCGTATAGTTATCAATATATTCATCAATCGGGGCCTCTTCATCTTCATGCTCCTTATCTTCCTTAGGCTATCTGTAGAAGAAAAAATCATGGGCACCTGCAACACTGGAGAAAAAACAACACAAGGGCCATAATAACAACTACTCCGCTGGTGACGCCACCCACTATGCCTGCCAAGGTCTCCTTCTTTTTAGTGGAAGTAGAAGACTTGGATGAATCAGAGGCATCTAACGACAGAAACTGAGAGCTCCTATCATAGGTATCGTCAATATCCATCAATTCACCAAACCACATTACACATGTGATCTGCCTAGTGTTGTTAACAATGTAGGCATATGCAGTGCACTAACAATTGTCGAGACATGCAGCCTCACATTGTCCTCGCTCTTTGCCCTTTGGAATTTTCTTGGTGCCACCCTTGCTGATCATAATCCTACCGTCAAGCCTTGTTTCATGTACAGTGTTTGAGGTTCATTGTCTTCTTAATGATATCTAACACCATTTATACACACATACTTAATTTTAAGTGCATTGGAAAATTTAAAGTGGAATTTCATGCCTGCCAATTAATCCTCAACGCATAAAAGTCATAATATATGGAATATAAAAGTCCATAATCATTACTACTATTAAAAAATATGAAATTGTAGATGTAATTGTGCGTCATCTCCAAAACTTCGCTGAAATTTTTCTCGTCCTAGACACCACTTTCCCATTACTGGATCTAGCTCTTCCACACCATAACAAACTGGCCAACACCAAAGTTTGAAGGATCCCAAGTGCTCCTCCATGAAGTCAGATTCTGCGTCACACATGATCTTCATCCCAGGAAACCATGTATTTCCTGGATTGTCGAAGCTCTGCCAAATGATTTAAGAGGTATTTTTCGCACTTAGCACCATCAAGTTACCATAATCCATTATCACAGTCAAAGAAGGCTTCTTCTTGTTTCCTCCAGAGGACAAAATGATGGATTCCCCATAAGACAGACAGAGATTCCCATCCTCTGTGAGATTGAAAATGTCGAAAGAGTCTTGCATTGGATTCTCTCCGTTGACCACCCAAGCGATTGTCTAGCTAAGTTACAAATATAATGTACAACTAGAATCTAAATTCACTTAACATAATAAAGATATAGCATTGTGTAGGGATGTGAGAGGCGTCGAGGAAACATGTGGCAAGGAGGTGAGCAGGTGGCCAGGGATAAGGTCACATAACATGGAGCCCTGAAACGGTCGACTGCAGTGTGCAGTGTTGTCAGCTGTGAGAACCTGCAAAGTAACTAGTAATATAATTATTAGAATCCCATTACCAAGGATTACATAGCAAAACACAATTTAGAGGGGGGGGAATTATTACAATCACATTGGTATTAGAGAAATTTATTACCCATAAATCGAGTCCTCATAGCTACGTCGACGGGTCGACAATAACACTTTCATTTTCACATCCAATAGAAATGCAAATAAATAGAAATATTTGTTTTAAATAATTGTGAAAATCGAAGTTATACCAAAAACTTTGGATAAAATGGAGGTCAACGAGGGATTAATATAAGTCAAATGAGTGACTCATTGTGGGGACTAATAAGTGGATTTTCCTTTATAAATAAGTGGAGGGTGTTTTAATAGAAGGTGAGGTGGATATCCTTTATTAAAAGGATTTAAATATGTGGTTTGTTTTGTAAAACCTTTTAATTAATATTATATTTTGGGGTTTTAATCTTGAATATAATATTATTCTTTCATTTTAAAAGTTCAATTTATTATATGTTGTGGTTTGGGTATTTATGTTAATGGAAAAAGTGCAGAGTTCAAAGTTTGAGGTGGAGAAATTCAGCGAAAAGAATAATTTTGAGCTATGGAAGATAGAGATTCGGGATTTGGTTGTGCAACAAGGATTACAAAAGGAATTGAAGGGTAAGAAAAATAAACTGACAAGCATGACAAACGAGGATTGAGAATATTTGGATGCAAGAGCTCTTAGTGTTGGATTACTGAGAGGGGGGGATGAATCAGTAATAGAGAAATTTAATCCTTTTTAACCATATAATCCAAGTGTTATATCAATGTATCATTATCATCCATTAACTGCAGAGTAAATAAGAAATGAAGAAATGAACAGTCATACACATACATAGTACACCAGTGTTTTATGTGGAAACCCAAAGCGGGAGAAAACCATGGAATTCTTTATCTTATATGTATTAAAGAATTACATTCATTGGAAGCATCAACTTCCTTTGTTTTCCAGCTACAACTGGAAGGAGGCTCCAACCCTGTTGTTTCTCAGGCTACACCCAGAAGGAAGCTCCAACTCCCCTATTCTCTGGCTACAACTAGAAGGAGGCTACAACCCCCTATGTTCTCCGACTACAACCGGAAGGTGGATACAACCACCTTTCCTTGCCCCGTCCAACCACCCTGAAGTAGAAGTAGAATGATGGAACCACTGTCACACTATCACTGTGAGATATACCACTGTACATTGTTTCAACCTGTACCACTGACTTGTATCCAACTTGTACCACTGCCCTATAAATAATCTGTACCTGAACTGAACATGTATCAACAAAAATATAGCAGGTACGTGACCTGTAGTTCTGTAGCCCGCGTATTTACGTGCCCTATATATTATGTAACCCACGTATGTATGCGCCCTATCTATTATGTAACCCGCGTATGTACGTGACCAAATTGTTATGCAGCCTGCGTATTCCTTCTAAAAACTAAGGTTTCCTTTCTCTTGAAAACTTATGACCCTCTGTAACTTCTTTTACATAGATATGTAACCTGTCACTATATCCAGACTGTACCTGTACCCTATGCATGCGTCCTCATACATAACCTTTACTCAAAGAAAATATGTCTCTCTCTAGTCATGTGCCATATAGGTGTATGTAATCGTGAACAAGTATAATATCCCCTACATGATCTTAGTTATCAAACCCTTTCTCATATTCAACCTCTCAATACATCAACCACTACACAAATACAAGTTCTCAACCATGTACCATAAAAACCCTTAGACATATGCCAAGGAATACAAGATGTGCCTCACAAGAAGTATCAATGATAAATATGCTAGCACTATATTTCTGTAGATCTGACTTATGCATACGATCCCATGTAGCCACTAGTCTCTCTAGGGAGAATCCTCAAATATCATTTTCCATTCCTCATGCATACATCAAAATCCAACTATTCATAGAAATAAGACATACCTTTTGAACCAATGGATGGATATGATGTATCTGAGCACTTTAGACCTTCCTGGGAGCTTGATCTCAGAATCTAGAACCTCTGCATCTTCATCTCTTCAAGTTTCCATGGATTTACCAACATGTACTGATCCTAATACATTGCTAGCCCACGTACGTATGCACCCTAATACACTGTCAGCCCACGTACTGTACGCACCCTATACATAGACAACCCGCGTATGCCTCAGAAAATAGGGATTTTTTGTATTCGCTATAATTCTGAGATTTTTGCCATCAACCCTTCATGCTACCTCGAACGTTCGCCACTTCAGATGTATCCACAAGTATTTACAATAAGCCTTACACAAAAAATAGATATACAATATGTTCAAGTGTGTAGTTAATGAGTGAGCTTTGCCTCTTATTTATATCTTCTTGTAGCATTACACTTTCCTTATTTTAGGGGGTTCTCCATTTAAAATAATTTCTTTTGCAAACACTTTGACTCTTGGGGGATTTTATAAGACGCATGAGGGTTCTCCAACTTCATATGGTCATAACTCTCTAACCGTGAGGAGTTATGTGACATTCCACATACCACCAGAAATGGCATGAAAATCACTATCCATCTAGGATAGTTTGACTGACAAATTCACTGACCTTCATCTCATTATTCCATAATTAAGAATGGGTTCTCTAACCATAATTCTAGGATAACTCAATTTGCAAAGCGTCTTCCTGTGAGGGCTTTCACCATAAGGGGACCACTTTGGAGTTCATCCATATGTACTTCTTATCAACCATGACAAGACAATAATGAGTCATCTTTACATAAAACAAACTTGGGTCCGTTACCCAAACCTTTGTGCTATCGGGATTTCTTCAAGGGTTGACATCAATGAAGGCCAACCTTAATCAACAATCTCCCCCTTTGGCATTTATGGAAAAACTCTGATGCAATACTGAAATCATATGACTCATGCTCCCCCTGGAACCATGCCTCTATCCGCTGCATCTAATAAATTTCTCCCCCTTTTTCATCAATGACAAAGGTATCTTTCCATCTGGGGCTGCTCCCCCTGACTGAATTGTCCTCTTATGGTGCTTCCTTGTGTACATATAAGACATATAAGATAAGAATTCAAAAAGAATTCATTTTGGAGTATAAATAAATCCAAGTCTTCAGCGAAGATATTCAAAGGCTTCTCATGGAAGTGTTTTTGTAAAGATCTCTGCCACTTGTTCTTTTGTGCCCACATACTCAACTCTGATGTTCTTTTCTACAACCTGCTCCCGTAGAAAGTGATACCTGATTGGAATGTTCTTTGTCTTGGAGTGCATCACTGGGTTATTTGAGATACTGATGGTGCTTGTATTATCACAATAGATTGGAATGGTCTCATCATACTCAACCTGTATATCTGTGAGATTTTGTTTCATCCAAAGAACCTATGTACAACATGATGTTGTTGCAATATACTCTGCCTCGATTGTAGAAAAAGATACTGATGATTGTTTCTTTATTAGCCATGATACTAAACACTCATCCAAGTAGAACGCTGCTCCATTAGTGCTTCGTCGGTCATCAATACAACCTGCCCAATCTGCATCTATGTAGGCAATAAGTGATAGATCCTTTCCTTTTGGATACCATAATCCAAACTCTTATGTTCCTTTGAGATATCTGAAAATCCTCTTCACTGCTAATACATTTGATTCCTTTGGTGCTTCTTGAAATCGTGCCACCTGTCCAAATTCCTGCATTACATTTGGTCTGGATGTTGTCAAATATAGTAGGCTTCCAATCATTGACTTGTATTGCCTCTGATATGTAGATTTCCAATCATCATTTTTGCTCAAATTGCAACTGGTTTGCATGGGAGTGATAACTGGTTTGCAATCTTCCATTCCTAACCTCTTTAGAATTTCTCTGATATACTTGGTTTGAGAAATAAAAATTTCTTGGTTGCTTTGACGTATCTGAAGTCCCAAAAAGAAGGATAATTCTCCAAGTAACGACATTTCAAAATCATTCTGCATATCTTTTGCAAATTTCTGGCTTAACCTGTCATCATCACTACCAAAAATAATATCATCAACATAAAATTCAATTAATATAGATTACCTTGACTTACCTTGATGTAGAGGTTGTTGTCTGCACTTCCTTTTCTGAACCCTGCCTGCTGCAGATACTTATCCAGACTAGAGTACAAGGCTCTAGGAGCCTGTTTTAGACCATACAAGGCCTTCTTTAATTTACACACATAATCTTCGTTCTATGACGACTGAAATCCTTCTGTTTGTTCAATCTAGAATTATTCTTCAAGTTCCCCATTCAGAAAAGCTGATTTTACGTCCATCTGATACACTTTAATATTTTTGGAGAATGCATAAGCTAAAATCAAACAGATTGCTTCCATTATGGAAACTGGTACAAATGTCTCTTCAAAGTCGATTCATTCAACCTGTGCATATCCTTTACATACCAATCTAGATTTGTTCCTTGTAAACTGTCCATCTTCATTCAATTTATTTTTGAAAACCCACTTTGTGCTGATCACATTCTTATTCTTTGGTCTTGGAACCAATTCCCAAGTGTCATTTTTCTCTATTTGATGCAATTCTTCATCCATGGACTTTTTCCAAAATTCATCCTTGCTGGCTTCTTCAAAACAGTTTGGTTCAATTGTAGATGAGAGTGCTAGGTGTGTTTGTTCTGGTGAACCGATTCTTCTTCTAGTCTCAACTCCTGCATCTTTGTTTCTGATAATCTGTTCTAAAGGATGATTCTTCTGTACTCGTTTGTTAGGTGTATTTGGAGACACTTGCTGAACTTGCTCTTCTGCTTCTGTTGGATTCTCTTCATCTTCCTCTTCTACTTCCTTTTCATCATCTGCTTCTTCTTCGAAAGGTTGTTCCATTGATTCATTTTCTTCTTCCTTTGATTATGGTCTACCTATTTCATCAATTGTCACGTTGATTCTTTCCACAACTTTTTTCAATCTTATATTGTAACACTTGTTTTCTTTCCTTGTAATTGAGTAACCAACAAGTCCTCCTTTTTCCACATGAGAGTCAAACTTTCCCATTCTTCCATCTTCTCTTTCGATGTGGCATTTGCTTCTAAAAAATCTGAATTGCTTCACATTTGTTGGTCTTTCTTTCCATAGCTCATAAGGAGTTTTGTCAATGTTGTTTCTGAGCATTACTTTTTTTTGAGTGTGAATTGTTGTATGCACTGTCTATGTCCAAAAAATATCTGTCAATTTTGAATCCATTAACATTGTTTGAGCCATTTATTGTACTGTCCTTAAATTCTTTTGAAGTGAATTCTCCTCCATTATCAGATCTCAAGCATTTCATTTTTGAATCCATCTCATTTTCAACCATTTCCTTGTAGATCTTGAAGTTTTCAAAAGCTTCTAACTTATTCTTGAGAAAACAAATTGCAATCATTCTTGTATAATATCAACTAATAACATAGTATTTCTCACCTTTTAAGCCCTTTATTGTAGTTGGTCCAACTAGATCAGTATGCACAATTTCCAGTGGTCCTATCGTTGAATATTCCTTTGATTTGAACTCGGTCTTTGTTTGCTTTCCTTGTTGACAATGCTTGCATAAAGTGTTGGTTGGTTTTGTGATCGGGGGCATTTCTCTGATTGCTTATATTTTGTTGATTTTGACAAGGTTATCAAAATGTATGTGACCCATTCTTTTGTGCTATATCCAACTTTCATATTCTTTTCCTAGACAACACTTTTCATTTCCAATTTCACTTAACACGTATATGTTGCTTGAAGTTCTTGCAGCTGTAGCAATCAATTTTCCAGAACCTTCTTTTCTTATCTCACACTTTTGTTAATCTAAAGTAACTTTATGACCTTGTTCACACATTTGACTCACACTTAGAAGATTATGTTTCATATCTTCTACTAGTAGAACATTTTCTGAATTTGTATTCTTGTTCCCAATTCAGACTATGCATTTTCCAATGATTTTGGCTGAATCATCATTTCCAAAGGAGATTGATCCATCTCTTTCCTTTCGTAATGTAAGAAACTTGTCTCTATCACCTATCATGTGTTTTGAACACCCATTGTCAACACACCAACCATGTTTCTTCTGCTTGGATTGTAGAGCGAGTGTGCATTCTTCATTTCTATATTGATCTTGCTTTCTTATCCATGTCCTTTTCTCAGGTTCATGTCTGTGTCTATTGTTATTTTGTTGTGGTTCTTCAGGAGGGACTATCATTCTGAAATCTTTGGCCACGTGTCCAAAATTATTACATTTGTGACATTCCACTTCAGTGCTCAAATATTCAAACATGTTGTAAATTCTTCTCTGTGTTTCAGTAGGCCATCTTGGATAACCCCTTTGTGTATGACTCTCAAAGTAGTTATTTTTCCTATTGTTAGTTCTACAATTCATAGATTTATGTCCAAAATTATTACATGCATAACATAAACCAAAAAATATAGTTTGATACCTTGGATTTGAAGATCTTCTGAAAGGAGGTTCTCTTATGAATCCTTCTTCTTCTTGAGGCATATCTGTCGATTGTTGATTCTGAAATCTGAATCTTCTCAGTGGAGGAGTGTCCCTGTAATCTTCCATGTAAATCTTCCTATCCCCTTTGATTGTTTCTGCATAGCTTTTTGGAAATGTTTCTTGCTCTGTTGTTTTGGATCTTGATCCCTTTTCTTTCTGATTGTATCCAAGTCCGGTCTTGTCAAGATGAGATTGTTGACTGCTGATAATGTCATCCAAAAATTTTGAGATATTCTGCATATTTTTATTTTGAATTTCCTTTCTTAATGCGACAATCTCTACTTCCAAGTTTCCAATGATCCTGTCCTTTTCTTCTAGCCGTTCTTTGATTTCTTCTTCAATTATTTTATCTTCTTCTATTTGAACCTTCAATTTTGTGATCATTTGTTCTAGTTCTTGTGTGTCTCTTTCTTATCTAGTTCCTCTTGCAGTTTTTTGTTTTTCTTCTTTTCTCTTCTAATAACTTCTATGACACACATTAATTCTTCTTGGTAGTCAACTTCTTTATCTTCAATTTCTTCTTCGTCTTCTTCACATTCTTCTTCGACTTCTTCATATTCTTCTTTGGAGTGTTCTTTATCAGAGTCTTCTACTGCCATGAATAGAACTCTTCCTGTCCCACTGCCACTGACTTAATCTTCATCCGATGATGAGACGTCTTCTTTGGTGCATAAGCTTTTCTTGAAAAAATTATTTGTAGTTCTTTTGCCTTTATATGTTTGTTTTCCTTTTGAGTAACCTTCATCATTTCTCTTTTTCTTATGAGGACATTTGTTAGCAAAATGACCAATACCATCACAATTAAAAAAAATTGAAGTAATCTTACGTCTATTCCTATCGTCGGTTCCCTTGTTTAGTCTTTTGACGAAGTTGGCCACTTCTTCATCATCTTCCGAGTCGTCACTGTTGTTGCTATGTTCTTCTTGTTTATTTTTCTTTTTCTTTGATCTTTTGCATGCTTTGAAGGCTGCTTCTTTTACATTTGGATTTTCCTATTCAGTTCTCATTTCATACGTTGTGAAGATTCCATACAGTTCATCCATGCTTATTGAGTTTAGATATGATCTTTCTTCTATTGCTGATATCTTAGGGTCAAATCTCATAGGAAGAGATCTTAGTACCTTTTGAACAATTACAGATTCTTCAATTTCTTCTCCCAATCCTATGATTGCATTCACTATTTCATTGACTCGTAAGAAGTAGGCTGCAATATTCTCATCTTCCTTCATTTTTAGTTGTTCGAACTGACCTCTGTAAGATTGAAGCTTTGCTACTTTGACTTTTGTATCTCCTTCATAAATATTTCGAAGCTTGTCCCAAATCTCTTTAGCGGATTTACAATGTGAAACTTTGGTGAATACCGTTTCACCGAGACCATTCAAAAGTGCATTTGTGGATTTGGAATTATTCCGATTGAGTTTTACTTCTTTATTATTTGTTGGTTGAACTGTTGGTGTTGTATATCCATCTACAATTGATTTCCAAATTTCAAATCCCTGTGCCTATATACATGTCTTCATCCTTATGCTCCAAAAGGTATACTTATGTCCATCAAACTGTGGTATTCCATTTTTATACAAGTTGTTTCTCTCCATGATCTACCTTTCAGTGGTTAAACTGATTTTTGAAGGAACCTTTCTCTGATACCAATTGTTGGATTACTGAGAGGGGGGGTGAATCAGTAATAGATAAATTTAATCCTTTTTAACCATATAATCCATGTGTTATATCAATGTATCATTATCATCCAATAACTGCAGAGTAAATAAGAAATGAACAAATGAAAAATCATACACATACACAGTACACCAGTGTTTTACATGGAAACCCAAAGCGGGAGAAAACCACAGAATGATTTATCTTGTATGTATTGAAGAATTACATTCAATGGAAGCACCAACTTCCTTTGTTTTCCAGCTGCAACTAGAAGGAGGCTCCAACCCCCTTGTTTCTTAGGCTACAACCTGAAGGAAGATCCAACTCCCCTATTCTCTGGCTACAACCAGAAGGAGGCTACAACCCCCTATGTTCTCCGGCTACAACCGGAAGGTGGCTACAACCACCTGTCCTTGCCCCGTCCAACTGCCCTAACGTAGAAGTAGAATGATGGAACCACTGTCACACTATCACTATGATATATACCATTGTACATTGTATCAACCTGTACCACTGACCTGTATCCAACTTGTACAACTTCCCTGTAAATAATATGTACTTGAACTGAACATGTATCAACAAAAATACAACATGTACGTGACCTGTAGTGCTGCAGCCCGCATATTTAAGCGCCCTTTATGTTATGCAGCCCACATATGTACGCGACCAAACTGTTATGCAACTTGTGTATTCCTTCTAAAAACTAAGGTTTCCTTTCTCTTGAAAAATTCTGACCCTATGTAACTTCTTTCACATAGATCTGTAACCTATCACTGTATCCAGACTGTACCTGTACCCTATGTATGCATCCTCATACATAACCTTTACTCAAATAAAATATGTCTCTCTCTATTCATGTGCCATATAGGTGTTTGTAATCATGAACAAGTATAATATCCCTCACATGATCTTAGTAATCAAACCCTTTCTCATATTCCTCCTCTCAATACTTCAACCACTACACAAATACAGGCTCTCAACCATGTACCATAAAAACCCTTAGCCATATGCCAAGAAATACAAGATGTGCCTCACAAGAAGTATCAATGATAAATATGCCAGCACTGTATTTCTGTAGATCTGACTTATGCAGAAGATCCCATGTAGCCACTAGTCTCTCTAGGGAGAATCCTCAAATATCATTTTCCATTCCTCATGCATAAATCAAAATCCAACTATTCATAGAAATAAGAAATACCTTTTGAACCAATGGATGGATCTGATGTATCTGAGCACTTTAGACCTTCCTGGGAGCTTGATCTCAGAATCTAGAACCTCTGCATCTTCATCTCTTCAAGTTTCCATGGATTTACCAACATGTACTCACCCTAATACACTGCCAGCCCACGTACGTACGCACCCTAATACACTGTCATCCCGCACACTGTATGCACCCTATACACATACAACCCGCATATGCCTTAGAAAATAGGGCTTTTTCTTATTCGCTGTAATTCCGAGATATTTTACATCAACACTTCGTGCTACCTCAGACGTTCTCCACTTCAAATGTATCCACAATTATTTACAATAAGCCTTACACAATAAATAGATATACAATATGTTCAAGTGTGTAGTTAATGAGTGAGCTTTGCCTCTTATTTATATCTTCATGTAGCATTACACTTTACTTATTTTAGGGAGTTCTCCATTTAAAATAATTTCTTTTGCAAACACTTTGACTCTTGGGGGATTTTATAAGACTCAAGAGGGTTCTCCAACTTCATATGGTTATAACTCTCTAACCGTGAGGAGTTATGTGACGTTCCATATACCACCAGAAATGGCATGACAAGCACTATCCATCTAGGATAGTTTGACTGACAAATTCACTGAATTTCATCTCATTATTCCATAATTAAGCATGGGTTCTCTAACCATAATTCTAGGATAACTCAATCTACAAAGCGTCTTCTCGTGAGGGCTTTCACCATAAGGGGACCACTTTGGAGTTCATCCATCTGTACTTCTTATAAACCATGACAAGAAAATAATGAGTCATCTTCAAGGGTTGACATCAATGAAAACCAACCTTAATCAACACTTAGTACCATTCGTCAGTGTCTAGCAGATAAAGTGTTTTTTAACATCGTTGGAGAGGAGACAACAACAAGTTTATGGAACATACTGGAAAGTATTTATATGACAAAGTCCTTGATGAACATAATCTTCTTGAAGAGGTATCTGTACAACTTACGAATGAAAGAAGGTACACAAATTGTTGATCATTTAAATATTTTCAATATTCGGATTTGTCAATTATCTAGTATGGAAGTAAAATATAAAGATGAAGACAAGGAAATTACACTATTGTGTTTGTTGCCTAAGTCTTGGGATCATCTAGTCACATCTAGGTGGTTTATCACAACAAATTCCATTGATTATGATACTGTTGTGGGAACTTTGTTGTTTGAGGAAATGAGGAGAAGATCCAGTAAAGAAACCTCAACATCAGAAGCAATGGTGGTTAGAGGTCAATGTATAGAAAGAGGGTACGAACAGAGAAGTACATCAAGATATAAGTCTTAAGGAAAGAAGGGTAAGAAAAAATGTTGGTTTTGTGGAAAATCTGGGCATCTCAAGAAGGATTGTTGGAAAAGACAGAAAGCATCCAAAGAGGACTCCACAAAGGAAGAAAAGAAAGCTAATTCAGCTGAAACAAGTTCATGTTCGGGTTTAGGTATGGTTGATGAGGTTTTGTCTACTTGTAATGCTTCACATCAACATCAGCAATGGTTTTTATATTCTAGTGCATCCAACCACACGTGTCTTCATAAAAAATGGTTCTCAACTTACCAATCTATTGATGATGGTGTTGTTTTTATGGGAAATCTTTTTTCTTGTAAAATTGTTGGGGTTGGTAGTGTCTAGATTAAAATGCATGATGGTACTGTAAGAAGATTAACATATGTGAGAAATGTACCTAAACTTATAAATAACTTAATATCATTGGGAGTTATAGATTCTGTTGGTTATAGGTGTACACCTCAAGGTGGAGTATTGAAGGTGTCCAAAGGCATCTTAGTAGTGATGAAGGAAAAGAGTATCGAGAACCTTTATCATGTTGAAGGAAGAATTGAAATAAATCAAGCAATGGTAGCATATCGAAGGTACAAGTGAAACTGTTTGTTTATGGCATAAATTTTTGGGTCATATGAGTGAGAAAGGGCTTAAGGCATTGGTTGATCGTAAGTCACTTCCAAGTTTAAAGTTTCTGAATTTGAAATTATGCAAGTATTGTGTTTTTGGAAAACAATGTAGACAAAAGTTTAAAAGAGGAAGACATATAAGGAAAGGTATCCTTGATTACATTCATTTAAATGTTTGGGGACCATACCCTATAGTTTTTTATGGAGGATCATCATATTTTGTGACATTTATGGATGATTACTCTAGAAAGGTGTGGATCTATTTACTTAAAATAAAAGTTGATGTATTTACTGTATTTAAGCAGTTTAGAGATTTTATGGAAAAGAGCACTGACAAGTCAATCAAGTTTTTAAGAACATATAATGCAGGTGAGTTCACATCTGTGTAATTTGAGAACTATTGCAAGGAATTTGGGATCGAAAGATACAAGACCACAATTTATACTCAACAGAATGGTGTTGTTGAACGCATGAATAAGACTCTTTTAGAGAGATCAAGGTGCATGCTCAATAATGCCAAGTTGCAGGAGGAATTGTGGGAAGAATAATTTCTTAGAACATGCTATCTAATAAATCGGTCACCATCAACTGCAATAAATTTTAAGATTCCATAAGAGGTATGGATAGGTCATTCGTTTGATTATTCAAATATGAGAATATTTGGTTGTGATGCTTATGATCTTATTTCTAAAGATCAACGTTCTAAGTTAGATCCTAGATCAAAGAGATATGTATTTTTTGGTTATGGTGATGGAGTTAAGGGTATTCTCAAAAGGAAGGTATTGATTTTCATGAAATCTTTTCACCAACTATGAATCTTGCTTCAATTCATGTTGTGTTAGAACTAGTTGTTTTACTTGATATTGATTTAGAGTAGCTAGATGTTAAAATAATGTTTCTACATGGAGATTTGGATGAGGATATATATATATATATATATATATATATATATATATATATATATATATATATATG